>JBBPBX010036347.1:0-31530 GCA_038048925.1 Garcialebias charrua | reverse complement strand
ATCTATGCAACTTTTGAGACAGTTTGCTATCCACACTGCTTAGTTTTATTTTTATTTATAACAACGTGTGTTTATTACAAAAGGATAAGCATATAGAGAAAGCATACATCACAAAATTACAATAAAGTGATGTGAATGGACACTAGTATAATCCTTCGTTTAGTTTAAACTTTAACAACAGACACAGTAGAAAGGTGCTTTGCTGACTGTCCATCATTTCATGACACATCACGAAGCCTTCTTACGTAATGTTGCGTAACATCCGTTGTGTCAGTGTTAGTAAGTTCAAAGTTCAAGCAGGTTATCTAAACACATTTCACATCAGACTCAGCTTCAATCATTTATAACAACAAGAACCAGGCCAATTTTATTGCACGTTTGCTCAGAAAAATCTTTGTCAAACTTTGTTTTTTGTGGATGTTAACTATCGGCACCGCTTTTTTGAGTACGGTACCTAATGTTTTGCAGGTTTATCTCTTAAACCATCATAGCATAGCATAGTTTATCTCTTAAACCATCATAGCATAGCATAGTTATCTCTTAAAGCATCATAGCATCATAGTTGCGAGTTGCGACTGGAAAGCGCCTTGCATGGCAATCTGCCGCTACCGGTGTATGAATGTGTGTATGAATGGGTGGATGGTTGGTATTGTAAAGTGCTTTGGGGCCCCTCATAGGGGGCTGGAAAGCGCTATATAAATAAACTCCATTTACCATTTACCATAGCAAATTAGGTTTGAAGCTGAAAAGACGTCACACATTTTACATGGCCAGTTGCACTTTGTTCCATGCTGAGTATCTCGTGAACATTGAGCCCGGTGAACTCTCTTATCACACTTTTAACAGTATATGTGTGTTTGTTGGAGTCGGAACTAGGAAATGTGAGTCGTGGGAGTATACGTAACCCCGTGGTTCTCAGTCCTGACTCCTTGACTCTGTCCTCGTCCTCAGCTCGTCGGCCATGCTGCTGCGTCCGGCGGCTCTCGGCCTCTTCCTGGCCTGTGCGGTGTCTCGGAGCACTTCTGCCAGTGTTCTAGAAAATGGCATGCCGATCCGCTGGGCACAAACGTCCAGCCAGGTGACTGAGCTGCCAGTGGAACATGGGATCGTGACGCCCGACCCGTGGCATTTTCTCGACCGCATGAGTCTGTACCGGCTGCTGATAGCTGCCGCAGATCCCTTCATGGGCTGCATGGGGGCGAACGCCACAGACAGTCCACTGTGGGGGCTGCCTCTGCAGCTGGGCTGGATGCTAACGTCAGGTAAGACGATGTTAATGTGTACGACTTGACCTCGTGAGCACAAGAATCTTGATGTCAGGTGTTTTGTTTGCGCAGGTCGTCTCGCCGACCCGACAGGTTCAACGACCTGCGGCCTTCAGGCAGGAGACGCTCTGTGCGTGTCACCTCAGAGCTGGTGGGGCTGTGAGTATGACGAACAAACATCCACAGTAAACACAGTCACAGTTGTTTCCTGCACACCTTGTTGTTTTCATTTTTCAGGTGTGAATTACTTCCTGTCTGCACTTCCGTTCTTGTCTGCTGCGCAGCAGGGCTTCATGGGGGACAGCGTTCAGGTTCTCATGTTGTTTTTATGACAGTAGACAAATACAGGTAGTCCTCGACTTACGACGGCTTCGACTTACGACGTTTCGGGGTTACGTCACGCATATCATTAAAAAAAAATTTTTTGTTGAAAAATCTCATTTTATGTGTTTTTAAATGTTCTTGATTTTATGTGTACAGCACTTTGTTGCAGCTGTGGTTGTTTTAAATGGCTTTATAAATAAAGTATTATTATAATAATAATAATAATAATAATGTGTTTGTCTGTCATCTGCGTATGTTCCCATACACAGACGAAATTCGTCTCTGCATTTAACCCAACCACCCCAGGTGGTGCAGTGAGCAGCCAGAGGGCGCTCGGGGAGCTGGAGAATTAGGTGTGCACTCATAGACACCCCAAGGTGTGTAGTGGCCGGGACGCGAACCCGCGTCCTTCGGGTCCCAAGTCAAACGCCCTAACCACTATACCATCTTTATTATTATTTAGAAGCCGATTTACGCAGTTTCCGGCAGTTTTCGGCAGTTTTCGGCAGTTTTCGACATTGTCAGGCAGTTTTCGGCAGTTTCTGGCAGTTTTCGGCAGTGTCCGGCAGTTTTCGGCAGTTTCCGGCAGTTTTCGGCATTGTCAGGCAGTTTTCGGCAGTTTCTGGCAGTTTTCGGCAGTGTCCGGCAGTTTCCGGCAGTTTTCGGCATTGTCAGGCAGTTTTCTGCAGTTTTCGGCTAGCTTCGATTAGCTCCGGCCTCGACAGACGGCTTTGGACGGACCGTGTATCCGATTAGAGGTTGCCTCGCTCGGATACATGAGCTGGAAATGCTCGGTGAACTCTGTGGACGTCTCAGGCGGAGGAACGGCTTGGCGGCCTCGGATGTTGGTGGGACCCCGAGCTAACATGCTAAAACGCGGACGAACGGCTTCACCAGCTCCCAGTAAGTTATTAACTCTTTTTCCCTTCATTATGGCTCCAAATGTATGGAGCTAACATGCTAACAGGCCTTACTGTAAACAGTTTGGACCGCGTGAAGCAGCAGGAAGCTGCAGAGCTCGGACGTGCAACGAGCTAACATGCTAACAGACGGAGGAAGGCTTCACCAGCTCCCAGTAAGAAATTAACTATTTTTTCCTTCATTATGGCTCCAAATGTACTGTATGTGTTTTTTGATAATTATGTAGGGTACTGTGTTAGGATAGGCGAAGTGCTTGGTAACTGTACAGTACCGTACATGTACGTGGGGCGGCCAGTGGCGGCCAGTGTGTATGTGTTTTTTGACTTACGTCGATTTTCGAGTTACGAACGGACGTAGGAACGGAACTCGTTCGTAAGTAGGGGACTACCTGTATATAAATAAAAAGATGAACGCTTAATGACGTGAGGATGACTAGTGGTCTCTGCTGCGTTTTCAGGTGCAGCTGAAAGCTCCTGCAGGTGCAGAGGCCTATTGCACCACCTACGCCGACTGTTCAGTTCAGTACCATGACGTCATGGCAAAGTGGGACGCCTTTTTTCAGGTATTTGATTGACACGTGCTGGAAAATGGCAGTTTGCGTCTGATTTAGCGCTTGGTGCAGTCAGGAGGTCTGGAGAGCAATGCAGTCATGTGCTGTGTTCTTCTTAGAGAAAACGAAAGGCCTTTCGTTCCGTAAAGGAATGCACTCCACTTTCATGGTTTAAATGAACATGGCCACCATGTTCAATGTAACGACTCCATCTTTAACCAGTTTAATCAGTTCAAACAAACACAGGTGACAACATGATCAGCCATCTTGGTCTTCCATCTGCAGGAGATAAAGAAAGTAACACTAGCTAATGAAAGCTGAAACCTTTCTACAATTTTTTGTTTGTTTGTTTTTTGAATGTCCAGAGGACCAGAGTTAACTTTTTTAGAGTGTGCTACCTGGATTATTGAGCATGCATCAGGATAACACTATCTGTTTTTTTTTTGTCTGTAAACCTTTTTTATTTATTTATTTATTTTACAAATGATGAGAATAAATTTGTGGAGAACATTTAAAGATGTTTTTATGTGTTCTTCAAGGCTCTGAAGGCTGAGTCCACTTTACCTGACAACGAGAAGAAAGACTCCATCCTTGGTGTCTACTGGACGGCCCAGATGGCTTCACTTCATGCCTCAGCAGCATGCAACGCCAAGTACGTATCATCCATCCATCCATCCATCCATCCATCCATCATCCATCCATTCATTCATCTGTCTGTCCATTAATCCATCCATCCATCCATCTATCTGTCTGTCAATTAATTAATCCATCCATCCATCCATCTATCCATCCATCCATTCATTCATCTGTCTGTCCATTAATCCATCCATCCATCCATCCATCTATCTGTCTGTCAATTAATCCATCCATCCATCCATTCATTCATCTGTCTGTCCATTAATCCATCCATCCATCCATTCATCTGTCTGTCCATTAATCCATCCATCCATCCATCTATCTGTCTGTCAATTAATCCATTCATCCATCCATCCATCCATCCATCCATTCATTCATTCATTCATCCATCCATCCATCCATTCATTCATCTGTCTGTCCATTAATCCATCCATCCATCCATCCATCCATTCATTCATCTGTCTGTCCATTAATCCATCCATCCATCCATCTATCTGTCTGTCAATTAATCCATCCATCCATCTATCTGTCTGTCTGTCCATTAATCCATCCATCCATCTGTCTGTCCATTAATCCATCCATCCATCCAGCAATCGTCCATCCATAAATCTTCCATCCATCTATCCATCCATCCATCCATCCATCCATCTGTCTGTCCATTAATCCATCCATCCATCCATCCATCTGTCTGTCCATTAATCCATCCATCAATCATCCATCCATCAATCATACATCTATGCATCCCTCCATCCATCCATCCACACATCCATCCATCCATCCATCTGTCTGTCCATTAATCCATCCATCCATCCATCAATCATCCATCCATCATCCATCCATCCATCTGTCCATTAATCCATCCATCAATCATCCATCCATCAATCATACATCCATAAATCATCCATCCATCCATCCATCCATCCATCCATCTATCTGTCTGTCCATTAATCATCCATCCATCAATCATCCATCCATCCATCCATGATCCATCCATCCATCTATCTGTCTGTCAATTAATCCATCCATCCATCCGTCTGTCCATTAATCCATCCATCCATCCATCCATCAATCATCCATCCATCAATCATACGTCTATGCATCCCTCCATCCATCCATCCATCCACACATCCATCCATCCATCATCCATCCATCTGTCTGTCTGTCCATTAATCCATCCATCCATCCATCATCAATCATCCATCCATCCATCATCCATCCATCCATCCATCAATCATCCATCCATCAATCATACATCCATAAATCATCCATCCATCCATCCATCATCTATCTGTCTGTCCATTAATCCATCCATCCATCCATCCATCCATCCACACATCCATCCATAAATCATCCAGCCATCTGACCACTCATCCATCCACACATCCATCCATCCATCATCCATCCATCTGTCTGTCTGTCCATTAATCCATCCATCCATCCATCATCAATCATCCACCCATCCATCATCCATCCATCCATCCATCCATCATCTATCTGTCTGTCCATTAATCCATCCATCCATCCATCCATCCATCCACACATCCATCCATCAATCATCCAGCCATCTGTCCACTCATCCATCCATTCATCCATCCATCAATCATCCATCCATCTGTCCCGCTCCACAGCAGCAGCGTGCGGGCTTCTCTCCTCTCTCTGCTCCTGTCTCCAGACACAGCTCTCTCTCAAACATGTAGCAGGCACGAGTTCTGACTAAACTCCAGCACGTATAGCAGACTGAGTTCAGACACTATCCGTTCACAAAAAAACAAAAAAACAAAACTTCCTTCGGGGGCGGGGCCCCCAAAGCGTCGGGGCCCCCAAAGTGCCGGGGCCCCCAAAGCGCCGGGGCCCCGGGCTGCAGCCCCCGAAAGCCCGTGCGAAAATCCGGGCTTGCGATCTGTCCATCCATTAATCCATTCATCTATCCATTCATCCATCCATCTGTTCATCCATTAATCCATTCATCCATTCACGCATCATCCATCCATCTGTCCACCCATTCATCTATCATTCATACATCCATCTGTTTATCCATTAATCCATTCATCCATACGTCTACACATCCCTCAATCCATCCATCCATCATCCATCCATCTGTCTGTCCATTAATCCATCCATCTATCCACACATCCATCCATCCATCCATCCATCCATCTATCCACCCATCCATCCATCAATCATCCATTCATCCATCCATCCATTAATCTATTAATCCATCCATCTATCCATCCATCCATCCAGCTCCAGCATCCAGATGCACAGCAAGGTTCATCTACTGTACTTTAGCAAGTAGTTTTATTTTAACCAGCATTCATTAATGAAGTGCAGAACGATCTTTTTATCATTGCCTTTTAATGTTCATGAGCTGAAAAGACTCCTGACCACTGTTAGAATACATTCAAACTGGTTTTCCTGTCAGTGTTGGTTTAGATACTGGCATACGGATGACACGTGGCCTGTTAAATCAACTTGAGCAGTTCTCCTTGCCCGTTCTAATTCTCTCCTCCCTCTTGCTGTCTTCTTCAGGCAGAGCCACTATTCATCTAAGGAGGTTTCATTTGCCAGCAGCTGGTTGAACTCAGCTGAGTACGTCTCTGCAACTCGTTTCCACTCCAGCTTGGAGAAGACTGTGCCCTTCATCAGCCCTCTGCCAGGTCGAGTTTTAAAGGTACATCCACTTCCATGCTACAAACATGTAAATGTAAACAACATGTTACATGTTACAAAATGTGCACATTTTTACCCCTCGTTCTGTTACTGGTATCTGTAGGAGCATGATGTGGCTCCTAACATTGCTGACCTGACTCAGGAGGAGAACCACTCGTTGTCCATTTTCTCCTGGTTGAGGAAGATCAACACTTTTCTTGGTAGGACACCTAAACACAACATGATGAAATTTGTTTTTGGCTCCATGGATGACAGCGATGCTTTGTCACCCACCAGGTGGAAGGTTGGTGAGTATGTGGAAAGGTGCGATGTGTTCAGTGTCCACGAGGGAGAAAGGCAGAGCTCTGATGGAGCAGCTGATGCTGAGTCCCAGCTTCGCCACCACAACGTTCCTGTCCATCATCAGGGAAATGAGAAGAAGCTGCTGAGACAAGAACGTCTTCAATGAAACGGTGATCACTTTGAACTTGAGGTTTCTCTGTTTTATTTCCTCATTGTTTGAAGGATGTTGTTATTACAGTATTTCTTGTGTCTTTGTTCATATTTCACTCTTATGAATATAGACGCCTCATAAATCATGAGCAACTTCTCACTCATAAAATTTAAAACTTTGAAGCTTTTGTATTTTGGTGAAGTTTACAGAAAGTTAGCACAGCCAAATGCAGAAAACCCACAAAATGTACTTCTTTTTTTAATAGAAAAACAATATTTTAATATTTTCAATTTGCAGACATGTTAACTTAACCCGTTAGTTATTATTGTGTTCTCAGTCAGAAACGAGCCCATTATGATTATAGCTCCATGATGCAAATGTTTTGATAGATTTTTATATCAATCTACTTTCATGTGAACAGAACGAATTTAGATCAGTTTTTTTTTTTCTTTCTGTGACATAGACCTCACTGATCTGAACTCGTATGATTCATTTTTGAGTTAAAAAAAGATTATTTTGGCACATTTACAGCTGAAACTTTCATGACAGTTACCGTGTCAAACTTCATCGAAGACATTTTGATTTGAGAGAAGAACATCTTTTATGTTCTCAGTGAAAACTGACCTGAGGAAAGAGGACCTGCAGAGGAAATTAAACAAAATTTACTTGCATTACTGTAAGTGAGTATAATTTGTGTTTACTTTGTTCTCGTCTTAAGTAGTTTACAAAAGCTGAACTTTTACTTTGACCAGACAGTATATTTTAGTACTCTTCAAACTCTGGAGAGTACATGATCAACAAATGTCGGATGTGAATTTAAATGATGAGCACTCCATAAAAATGATGTCATTGACTCTCGACTCGTTCTCCTCCACAGTTTATTTAATGTTACGCTTCCTTGATGCTTGTCAACAGTTTTGTGACCCAAGATATAATTGAAGCCTCAATGTATGGATACACTATATTGTTTAGCTGAAGTCCGTTTTTACACACCTGTCTCATGCAAGAATCTGTAATGGTCATTTTTGACTGGGAACACCAAGGTTGTGACAAAGTTGAATAAAAGACACAAAACTGAATGAAACTGATCAAATTATAAGCTGTCTGTCTGTGCAGATGATCCATGTGAGTAAAGTCATGACACCTCGTATGAATCAAATGAAATGAGATGTTTACGTACAGAGAAAACTTCTAAAAAAAAAAAAGAGTCAAAGGTGTTTTGATTTGACCTGAACACAAATATACAGTATAGATATTTGTCTCATACCCACTTTTGAATTAGCAGAAACAGCTGAATGTTAATCTGTGGCTTCATTTGAAAAGAGCCTTTCAGAGTTCTCTGAATTTAATGCAATAATGCAACGCTATGGGAATTTCAAGAACATTGTTGTACAACACAGGGACATGTTTGCACTGCCCCAGTTACATAAATCTAAATAAATAAATAAATAAAAACTCTAAATAAATGTAATTCAGATCATAGTACTAAAACCAGTTTATTAAAATTACAGTACTGAACATGCTGTTCAAAATTCAGCTCAACAGTGACCTCTGGTGGCCAGAAAAAGAAATTTCCGACCATTTCCAGAAATGATGAGTCCAAAAAAGTTAATTTCATCCATTTAAACCATAGATATCATATATAACGCCACAGGCAGGACAGTTGTGGGATGAACTACCCAGGATGCACCTCACTTCTCGTTGAATGACTGAAGGAATAAATGAAAAAGTGAACGTTGGTGTTGCAGAATTTCTCTGGTGGTGAATTTGTAAGTGCTTCCAACTGACACAATTAAATGGAAAATAAATAAAAACTATTATTCATTGAAGGAATTATATCTATTATCAACTTTAAACAAGGGTGACATGCAATCTGCCATATTTCAGAATATGTTGGGGATGACTCAACTACTACACACAAAATTTTAGCTCAGTATTTGTAAAATTGACTAACTTATAGCCATTTTTGTGCTTGCTCGTGTCAATTACTTTGAGTTTCAATAATAAAATTCATCCACTGGTTTATGAGATAGTTTGCCAACAGACAGACAAGCAAAGGTCCACATGATCACCTGCATTTCACCAGTAAATGTACAAGAATGATTACATAAATCATCAGGTTTGGCTGGATTTGCATCACTTAGCCCTTTACGCTTTCATTTCATTTTTTTAATTTTGCAAACTAAGTTTTTGCTTCTTAATACGTAAAACTTTAATGAGAAAGTCTTGACAAAAAAAAAAAACTCTACAAGGATCATGGAGAAATTCTTTATTTAAACAAAACGTAGTTTCACTTGAACAAAATACCACAGAAACTTTGACTCAAAGTCACGTCCAAGACGTAAAAAAAGAGCAGACATAATTATTACAAGTAAGTGCCATAATAAGAAACCCTTTTAAACAAAATGCATCTATAGACTAATTCATGATTGTCAATGGAAAAGTACGATCAAGTACAAAATCACAACAAACACAATTACACAAGTTGATACTCACTATGTGCACTTCAGAAGCTCTTTCCTGTTTTTTTCCGTCCATTTTTGAGCTTATTTGTGGTGTTTCTTCTATTTGAGCATTTTAGAGAGCATTGGTTGTTACCAAACGTTGCTCAGAATAAAAACATACACTGGAGGCGTCAAAAATCACCAGGGCTGAATTTCATTATTGAAACAAGAGAAAAAGCAGAATGACCACAGCTTGCTCAAATTAATTATGAAAGTTTGGTGGTTTAATAATAAACATTTTGCAGCCGTGGCTTCCAAACTGTGGTTCAGACCAACTGAGCACGGAGGGACAGGCAGGAACCATCATTAAAACATGAATTAAAGCATGAAACTGTTTCAATCAGCTGAAGAGGAAATTTACAATCTCGGCTTGTTTCTCTTGATATTTAGAACAAAGTTGGGGTTGGGACGACTACTGAAGGTCATCAAACAAGTGAGGAGATGATTTTCACAACTTAAGTAAACATTAAAGATGATTGCTCTTAACAAAATGCAGCCAAAACTTGTATAAAATTATTAAAAAATATATTATGTTGGTTTAAATTAGCAACATCATGTATCAACCAGCAATACGGTAATTGGGTCTGTAAGTCTGTTGATATTATTTTCTGAGTATGAGAAAAATTAAAATAAAAGCTTTATGTAAAGATGCAAATTAATCGATATGTTTCATTTTTTTCTAAGTTTATTCATAATTAGGTCAAATGTGTTCCTTAAATCTCAGTAAAACTACAAGATATACTCACTTCAACTCATATTTTTTTTTAAATATGAGACTTAACTGTGACATTAGTTTCATCCATCCATCCATCCATCCATCCATTTTCTTCCGCTTATCCGGGGTCGGGTCGCGGGGGTAGCAGCCTAAGTAGGGAGGCCCAGACTTCCCTCTCCCCAGCCACTTGGAGCAGCTCCTCTGGGGGAATCCCAAGGCGTTCCCAGGCCAGCCGAGAAACATAGTCCCTCCAGCGTATCCTGGGTCTTCCTCTGGGTCTCCTCCCGGTGGGACATGCCCGGAACACCTCACCAGGGAGGCGTCCAGGAGGCATCCTAACCAGATGCCCGAGCCACCTCAACTGGCTCCTCTCGATGTGGAGAAGCAGCGGCTCTACTCCGAGTCCCTCCCGGATGACTGAGCTTCTCACCCTATCTCTAAGGGAGAGTCCAGCCACCCTGCGGAGAAAACTCATTTCAGCCGCTTGTATCCGAGATCTTGTTCTTTCGGTCATAACCCAAAGCTCATGACCATAGATGAGGGTGGGAACGTAGATCGATCGGTAAATTGAGAGCTTTGCCTTTTGACTCAGCTCTCTCTTCACCACGACAGACCGGTACAGCGCCCGCTTCACTGCGGACGCTGCACCTATCCGCCTATCGATCTCACGCTCCAGTTTTCCCTCATTCGTGAACAAGATCCCGAGATACTTAAACTCCTCCACTTGGGGCAGGACCTCCTCCCCGACCCGGAGAGGGCATGCTACCCTTTTCCGGCTCAAGACCATGGCCTCGGATTTGGAGGAACTGATCCTCATCCCGGCCGCATCACATTCAGCTGCAAACCGCTCCAGCGAAAGCTGTAGATCACGAGCTGATGAAGCCAATAGGACCACATCATCTGCAAAAAACAGAGAAGCGATTCTAAGGCCACCAAAACGGATCCTCTCAACACCTTGGCTGCGCCTAGAAATTCTGTCCATAAAAGTTATAAACAGAATCGGTGACAAAGGGCAACCTTGGCGGAGTCCAACTCTCACCGGAAACGAGCCTGACTTACTGCCAGCGATGCGGACCAAGCTCTGACACCGGTCGTACAGGGACCTAACAGCCCATATCAAAGGGCCTGGTACCCCATACTCCCGGAGTACCCGCCACAGAACCCCCCGAGGGACGCGGTCGAATGCCTTTTCCAAGTCTACAAAGCACATGTAAACTGGTTGGGCAAACTCCCACGCACCCTCCAGGACCCTGTTGAGGGTGTAGAGCTGGTCTAGTGTTCCACGACCAGGACGAAAACCACACTGCTCCTCCTGAATCCGAGGTTCGACTATCCGACGGACCCTCCTCTCCAGAACCCCTGAATAGACCTTACCAGGGAGGCTTAAGAGTGTGATCCCTCTATAGTTGGAACACACCCTACGGTCCCCCTTTTTGAATAGGGGAACCACCACCCCAGTCTGCCAATCCAAGGGAACTGCCCCCGATGTCCACGCGATATTGCAGAGTCGCGTAAGCCAACACAACCCCACAACATCCAGAGCCCTAAGGAACTCAGGTTTCAACTCACTTAGTTTCATAGTTTCTTTTTTATATGAATGTTTAAAATGTAAAAGTCATTATTTTTAATTAAGAGTGAAGTGCAAGCATGAAGACAAATAGTATTTACAGTAAAAAAAAAACACTAAAGGATGTGTTAAAGGTTGACAGAGAAGAAATAAATAAGGTTTAAAAGAACAGCTTATTATGATTTTGTGTCTAGTTTGTAGTAGTTTGGACAAAATATAACCCTTCTTTTTCATTTGAACATAATGTTAGAAATTCCAGGGCATGTAAATAGAAGCTTGTTTAGCTGATATAAAAGTCGTAAAAAAGAAACTTTGTGGAAAAAGAAACAGATCACTGATATACAATAACTTAACTCCTTAAAAGTAACAACTATTATCAAAAATGTAAAAAAAAAAGTATAATTCTTTGAGAAAAAGCATTGAAATTGTTTGTTTAGAGCCACGTTGAGAACCTGCTGGTTACAGAAAACAGACGGTTCAAAAATGTTGCTTTGCGCCCAAACAAAATGATTTTCGGTATTTTTGTCCCTCCTTTCCTCAAAGGATGTAAATTTTTAAAAAAGCTTGACAAAATACTCGTGAAAAACGGGATAACAAACACAGACTCGGTGCGGATATAAAACAGGAATGTCACTGCAGAGTCTAAACACAGGAGAGGAGTGGGAGCTGGAAGGGGAAATTTAAACAAACATCAGTCAAACTTGATCCGTTCTTCTCCGCTGGACATCCCAACGCAGCTGAAAGTGATGCAGCCTGAACAAACGCCTTCCAAATATATCCATCACCAAAATAAAGTTCAGTCAGGGTGTGAAACGTGCAGAGCTGGACGTGTTTGCTTCGTAACAGCTTGCTTTGCTTCTTTCTCGCTTTGGCTTCTGGCCGTCCACTGGGTGGTGAGGTAGAGAAACAGCAGGCCAGCTGTTCGCCGACCTGCGCGCTGATGGCATTTGCATCTGTTGAGTGTTGCTTTGCTTTCTGAGAGGTAGAGGATCTCTTCGAACAGGAAACCACCCTGAGCCTGCTAATGCACTGGAATGTGTATGTGGGCGTCATAAAGAATCGTCTGCGTCTATGCGTGTGTTCCTGAAGTTTTTCCAAACAGTCATTGTAGATGTGTGTTTTGTATGATGTACAGGTTGCTGTTATGCTTCCATGTGGGCTGAAGCCTTGTCCTTTAACAGGTCCAGACACAAGTGGCAGCTCCAGCTCCCTGGAATAAAACACGCGAGACAGAGTGACTGGAATACGTCATTTAATCCCTCCATGCATGGCCTTCTTAGCATGGGTGTTGAATAAAACCTGAAAGGGTGGCGCTCACCTTCAGGAGGCTGGGTCATTGGAGGCTTCAGGCAGTACATGTGATATCCTCTGTCACAGTCATCGCAGAACAGCAGCTGGTCCTGCAAGAAAAACGCACAATCAATATCCTGAACGAGACAAAGACAAGTAGAGGACACAACTCAGGATATAAATAAAAACATAAATCAATTGTGTTGAACACAAGGTATAAATAGGTGCTGGGAACACTGGTGCGATGTACGAGACGTACGTCATTCTCCGAAGTGCCACAGAGACTGCAGGACTTGCACTCGATGCACTGCCACTGGTACGTCCTCACCGCCTGCATCATGTTCTCAGTGAACTGCAGGCATGTTGGGTGGCCTGTGACGGATGAGAAAGTAAGAAACCAGAAGAACAGGAGAAAAGGAAAAAACGGAACTTTTAAGAGTAATTTTTAAAGTCTTAAAGGTGCTTTACATTTTACACTCTACCCACATTCCTATAAGAACCCTTGGTCCCCGACCCCTTGTTAATGTCAGAGTTATTCGTATCACATTACACCTTCAGGCAGTAGCAGGTTCTGGGGTAGAACAGATCCGAATCAATGAAGAACTGGTATGGCAATGTCAGATCCCCATAGTGCCACTCTCTCAGCCTCTAACAGTCTGCATTACATGGACACCTTCCTACCACCACACAGGACCAAAGTTGTTTTCCTAGGGATGTCCAGCAACCAGCGACAGGAGGGCGAGATTTTCTTTATTTCTTTCCACAACTCTTCTCTACGGTTTGGTTTCACATGATTATGTAAGCACATTGTTGGGTTTTCCACATGAAGCTTAAAAGAGAGATGTGAGTCGACCATGATACCCAAATATTTTTAGGAATCAACAAACTCAATAGGGACAACATTTGAGGATAAAATCAGAGGAAGAACTGATGGTAACAGCTTCCTGTTTGAAAAAAGCAACCCTTTAGTTTTATCAGCATTTAGAACAAGTTTGAGACGGAACAAACTGACTGGATGATGTCAAAGCGGATTGCAAAAGCTGGAAAGCCTTAGCAACTGTTTTAGCTCGACAATAAACAACTGTGTCATCAGCATAGAAATGTAAGGACACATCAGGTATGCTCTGACCTACATTACCTATACAGTATAGAGACCTACCTATATACCTATATATAAAGAGGGTGGGTCCTAAGACTGAGCCTTGTGGTACACCATGACCCTTTTCCACCGGTCGGCACGGGTCGGATATTACGTCATATGTACGTCGCAGACACCCACTTAAGACAACTGGAGGAAATACCATTATACCATACCATACCATACCATTTTATTTATAAAGCACTTTAAACAGGAACGAGGCCAAACCAAAGTGCTGAACAAACAAACATACAGGCAACACACACAATGAATTACAAAACAAAATACCTGCACATAAAAACATTGCAGATCATAAATACAACGTCCAAATACAAATCAGCTGGTGTTGAAAGCAACAGAATAGTAGTGAGTCTTTAAACGGGATTTAAAAACCGAGAGGGAGGGGGCCTGTTTGACGAGCAGCGGTAACTCGTTCCAGAGTCTTGGGCCTGCTACAGAGAACGCCCTGTCACCTCTGCTTTTAAGATGAGTCCCTGGAACTCTTAAAAGTACCCGGTCCTCTGACCTCAAAGCACGTGGTGGGACATAAGGGTGTATCAAATCCGAGAGATAGGCAGGGGCGAGACTGTTCAGTGATTTGTAGACATACATGAGAATTTTGAACTGGATTCGAAGATGAACCGGTAGCCAGTGCAGGGAGGCCAAGACTGGTGTAATGTGCTCTCTTTTGCGTGTACTGGTTAAAAATCGGGCTGCTGCGTTCTGGACCAGTTGTAATCGTGCAATGGTGGTCTGACTGATACCAAACAGGAGTGAATTGCAGTAATCGAGCCTAGATGTAATAAATGCGTGAATCACTGTCTCCAGGTTATTTTTTGATAATATGGGCTTCAGCTTAGACAGTCGCCTCAGCTGGAAAAAACAGGATTTGACGATCATGTTTACATGACTGTTGAGTTTCATGGAAGGATCCATTATCACTCCCAGATTTGTGACTTTTTGTTTTTCAGACAGGGGTAGAGCAGAAAGGTTGATGCAGTGGTTCGAGATTGTGTCATTGGGAAGGAACAATATGGCTTCAGACTTCTTATCATTGAAACTTAAGAAATTTAAAGCCATCCAGTCCCTGATGTCAGCCAGGCAGTCGAGCAGAGGTTGAATAGAGCATGTACCATTGTGTCTTAGGGGAAAGTACTTGTAAATTTGACAGTCATCGGCATAGAAGTAGAAGGCTATGTTGTTTTTCCGGAAAATAGCACCAAGTGGCAGCAGGTATAAGGAGAATAGGAGAGGACCCAGGATGGACCCCTGCGGAACCCCACATTTAAAGACCGTGTAAAGTGAATTTCAACATTTTCTTAAATAAACATTATAAATGTGATAATTGTAATCTTGTGAATGAGTAAAAAGTCTCAAAATAGTAGCTCAATTAATTTTGGAGTTATAGATGAAACTGTGTATGAAGACATGCTTGTTTCAGGATTTTTTAGGCGTGGTTTAAACGTGACCGCGTTTCGTCACGCGGTCCTCATTAGTATAGCACTACCCCCTGCTGCTCCAGCCATATAAATTGTTCTTCGCATGGGTGGAGCCGTTCACTCGCGAATCGCAGATAGCATCAGATAGCAATAGCATGGATATTTTGTTCATCGTTAGCTAGCTAATCAATTATGCCTCGTTCCTGCATCTTCCCTGGATGTCGCAATGGTCAGGGCACCCACATTGAGACGCAGGAGGGAGTCAGAACAAACCCAGGCTGCTGCTGGAGTGAGCTGCCACCTGCAGCTCCGCGCCGCGCGTGTGTTTGTGTGTGTGCGTTGAGCTCCTGCCACGCGCGCCGTGAAACGCAGTGACTCGCTGACACAGATGAGATAACTTAGTTATCAACGTGATTACTCTTTATTTTAATCACCAACACAGACCCCGCATGCGATGTGACCGGGTCGGACCGGGTGCAGCGAGTCCGCTGCTCATCTTCTAAAATAGCGCTTATTATTAAACACATAACAGCGGAGTTATGTGTCCTCAACTTTAAAAACAAAACCAGAGTTGTTAGTGCACTAAAAACAGCGTAACTCTTGGAAAAAGGAGCTACTGGCAGCCAGAACTTAGATAAAAACGGAGGAGGTGGATCTCTGCTGTCTGCCTCGCTCAGCTCAGCAGCAGAACTGCGCTGAAACCACTCCCTGCACTGACACGCCCCCACAGTTTCAGACCAAGGGAAAATAATGTATTTTCATGATTTTTGACACTTAATTTTATAAGGAAAACAATGTTTTTAATCAGTCAGATTTATATGGGTGATTAATAACACATATTTATGCCATGTGACAAACTAAAAACACACATTTAATTTCACTTTACACGGTCTTTAAGAGCCGCCATTGCAGAACTAAAATCATTGATGGAAACACAAAAGGACCTGTCAGAGAGGTAGGATCTGAACCAGTTTAGGGCTGATCCTGTGATGCCCACCCACTGCTCCAACCTAGCAATGAGGATCTCATGGTCGATGGTGTCGAAAGCGGATGTGAGGTCCAATAGGACAAGCAGCACAGAGTCACCAGTGTCTGTGGATAGGAAGATAAAAACCTTCAGTAGGGCAGTCTCAGTGCTGTGGAGAGATTTGAAGCCAGATTGGAATAGCTCGGGGATAGCGTGATCCTCCAGGAAGCACTTCAACTGGGACTCAACTATTTTCTCTAGAAGTTTAGAAACAAATGGGAGTCTGGAGACAGGCCTGAAGTTAGATACTACTGAAGGGTCAAGGTTTGGTTTTTTTCAGGAGAGGTTGAACAGCAGCATGCTTTAATGAATTTTGGCACCACACCCGAGGATAGACTGCTATTTACAATAGAGAGAATGGAGGGACCTAGAGTGGGAAAAACCTCCTTTAGTAGCTGAGGGGGGACCACATCAGAGGGGGAACCAGATGGTTTCATGCTGCACATGACCTGCTCTAGAGAGGACAGAGAGACTGGTTCGAAGTGGTCAAATAGAGTTACAGATTGAGGTGGGATGGATGGATCGTGAATTGGAGGAGAAATGAGAGCCCGGGTGGTCGCAATTTTATCTAAAAAGAAATGTAGGAAACCCTTGCACAGCTCAGTCGAGGCTTCCAGGGGTTCAGTGAGGTGGAGAACAGAGTTTAGGGTGGAGAACAGAACTCAAGGATTGCGAGAGTTTGAAGCAATGATATCAGAGAAGTATTTGGATTTAGCAGTTTTTACTGCTTTCTGATATCGGCGCCAGCTCTCTTTCAATATTTGAAAAGAGACCTGCAGCCCGTCTTTTCTCCATTTTCACTTTATGTTGAATACAGTATGATTGCCCCTGCTCCTAAAGCTGGATACAGCAGTGTAAGTTGTCTGGCCAGTCGCAGGAGGGGGTGCATTATATAAGCAGGTGTGTTTCTCTGGCTGTGATTTCCTCTTTGATATTACTGACTTCCTGGTGGTGCTGCTGATCAGCACTACCTGTGTTGCTAGTGCTCGGTGTGGTGTCCACTAAAGATGAGACATAATTAGTTTGAAGAACAGAATATAATTTAATCTATTCTTATATTTCTATTTATTCTACTTTATTTAATAATATAATATAATTTGTTTGGATTTGTTGCAGGAGATCCTTCCTGTTCACAGCTATCAACATCTAACACATCTTGAATGAAACCAGGATGATAAGCTACGACAACACTTGATTTCCCTTTGGGATTAATAAAGTATTTTTGAATTGAATTGAATTGTTTGCTTTCCTCCTGGGCGTGACTGGCATGTAAGTCACCTGTCGCAGAGGGCGTGACTTTCTCCTCTCCTCGGTGATGTGATCAGCAGAAGTGAAGTGACGCCACTCCAGTCCCGCAAGACGTCCTGCTGTTTTACTTTGCTTTGCTTAGCTGCTCATTTTTGTACAGCTTTGAAATGTCATAACTCTTTGTTAAAATCAGGTCTCTCTTGTAAATGAGTCTCCGAGGCGCAGTGGGATTAACATGTACTGTTCAGTATAAATAAAGGTTGAATGAATGAAAAAGTACAGTAAATGCTTCATGTATCTGTACTTTACTTAAGTAGAGTTAAACGTGGGTGCTTTCTACTTTTACTCCACTAAATTTTACATTAAGTATATGTACGTTCTACTGCACTACATTTCTTTAATGCATTGAGTTACGCATTATATTCACTTTGCAGTTTTTTATTTGTTCGTTAGTTTGAAAGTAACCAATGGTGAGAGAGGAGTTGGTCCATTGAATCATTGCAAAGGGGTCAGGTAACGTTAGACCTGCCTTCAAGAAGAGCTGGACCAATAAAGTATATCCAGTATATAGGTACGTCATTGAACTGGGAGCACCCACAGCACCACTAACACACCCAAAATGGATTCCACCAGGGAGAGTCAGCCAGAAGATACACAACACCCATGGCCTTATTGAAAGACTATTGAAAGACTGTTCAGTACAGCAGGACATATTTTCTCTCCCAAAAGATCCAGACTGGACTCAAAAAACTTTGAAAACCAACTTCTTCTGAACTTGAACAATAAATTCTTGCTGCAATATTAAAATGTGTCAGTTCATGGGATGTTAGGAGACAAGAGATGTCTCCAAATGTCTCGACACTCAGGTCCAAGTTTTGAAAATGGTGTCAGGAAGTTAAAATATTGTTCACTATTGACCCATTACAAGGTTGACTAGACAGTATTTTAACTAGAGTTGATGACAAACTGGAGTTGAAATGATCAGAGCCTTAGGTCTAATGTTCCTTTTTTCAGACAGACAACTTGTACTTTAATGTTTACTGCAGTTAAAATGGCACATTGGTTTTGCTTTGTGATTATAAAAACTTTCAAAGTTATAATCATTCCTCTTTCTTATTTTGCTTAATGATATTTAACTCTGCAGGTCATCCCTGAAATTCTGACGCACAGAATCACAAGTCCAAGTGTGAACTGTGTCACAACACAATAAAAACATGTATTATCTGCAGCATTGTTCATTAAAAACAACACTATTAATGTATTACAGAAAATATACACACGGTACATAGTACTTTTACTTAAGTAAAAACGTTAATGTGGTACTTCTACTTTTACTTGAGTACATTGTTGTCTGTTTATTTATACTTTTACATAAGTACAGTGTTTGAGTACTTTCTCCACCACTGGTTTAGAAGTTATGATTAGTGGTGCTGATCCTCTCTTGTTCTTTAAAAGCGTAGGGGAAAAAATGCTTTATTGTTAAGTTCTTGAGATGCAGACTCACCAGATCGTCCACAGTCCGAGCAGGACACCAGCTCCTCTGCCTGCCCCGTTTTCCTGTTTGAGTCCTGGTCTCCCAGGCAGAAGTCACAGTAGTCGTTGGAAATAACTGCACCATCTGAGCCTTTTTGAGCTGCCAGCAGCAACCGGCACACACGAGGAGAAGAAGACATTGGGAACAATGAAGCTACCTGGGTTATCTGAAAATATTTGACTTTGTGCATTGGGAGGTTTTCAAGTGTTCACTTGTGGAAATCTTTAGTGAAGTCTAATGAAAGCTCAGCATCTTACGTTTGTGGTTGTCCAGGCTTGGTGGAGAAGGTGGAACCATCTCTGTTTCCTTCTCCTCCTCACCTTCCTCCTCAGCCAGGTGAGTGTGGGTGTAATGGTAGCTCAGGCCCGGACGGTTCTTGTAGCGCTTTCCACAGACTGTAGACAAAATGTCACGGGTTCATTAGAAATGCAAGGTGAGAAAAGATACAGAAAAGATTTATTTGCTTCACATGAATACATAACATATTGTTACTTTAAAATAATAAATATAAGACAAAAAACGCAACCAAAAGCTGAAACATAAAACCTTGTAATTAATTGAGAAACAAAGAAATTCCCTCTTCTCTTGATGGAAAAATTCTCAACAAGGTCTAGTTAGATGACGAGGTAATCATGTTGCTAAAACTTAGTTTCAAACAAACAATACTTTCTATGACACTCACTGACAAAAAATGTTAAACACACAGAACAAATGGTCCAGCCTGGACATAATCTGCTATACGTGTAAATCAGCAATGGGTGTATAAATAATGTGATTTGTTGGTACGTAAAGAGCAGGTAGTAGAAGGGATAAATATTGGCATCAGGAGTGGAGTGGTAGTGTTATCAGGCAGTTGCTGGATCATCTGACAGTCAGTCCAAGCAGCGTTTGATGGTCAGCAGACGCATGGCTCATCATCGATACATTAAACAGCACTGCCAGCAATTGATGGGGGGTTGATGAGAGTTACATTGATGGTATGAGTGGAACTGGGCATTCTGATGTCACAGTGGCCCAATGATGGAACCAACAGGTGTGTGAAGACACCCACACATGTTGTGAAGGTTCTGGTCACCCAAGACAAACCACATCAATGGATGATTGGTGAATTGTGGGCCAAGAAAAGCAGAATCCTGTGACATTTGCACCTACCATTCAGACATGTGTTGGGTTCTTTCCAACATGTTGTGTCATTCAGCACCAGCAGCCTACACATGGGACAGGTTCACTGTCCCATGTGTAGGCTGCCATTAACACCAGAGCAGAGACAGTTGCATTTGTTGTCATGCGCGTAGCCAGGGGGAGTTCGCAGGGTTCGAACAAACCGCCCACTTTGCCTATGAAGTCCCGCCTAGGGATTTTATGAGGGGCAGTTCGTTTAAAGGAAAAGTTGACCTGGAAAAAGCAACACGCCTCGATGGTTCACTGGAAGCGCGTCAGGTTGCCGGCCGCCGCTCCAAACCTTATCTCGACTGGGGTTCGATCCTCATTTGGTTGAACTTATTTTACGTTTGTCTTTTATTGGATAAAAAAAGGAGTTAATATGCCTGTGGTTAACACAAACTCCTTTTTTTAATCTAATAAAAGACAAACGTAAAATAAGTTCAACCAAGTGAGGATCGAACCCCAGTCGAGATAAGGTTTGGAGCGGCAAGTTGACGCGCTTCCAGTGAACCACCGAGGCATGTTGCTCTTTCAAGGTCCACTTTTCCTTTAAACAAACCGCCCCTCATGAAATCCTGGCTACGCCCATGGATGTGGTGCCATATTTCGGAGGCATGCTCTGATGAAGAGTGGTACTGTAGCATGTTCAGCAATCTATCTTAGCTCTGTGTTATAATGAGGAAAATTGAAAGCTAACCGGTTTGCTAATGGTTTCCAAAATTAGCAAAAATGTTAGCTAAACGAAACGGTATTAGCTGTTAGCATATTAGTGAAACTGTTCTCACCTGCTGACAATATAGAAAAGCTAAGTATAAACCATTGTAACTACAGTAATCCCTTGTTACTTCGCAGTTCGACTTTCGCGGACTGGCTCTTTCACGTTTTTTTCAACGATTGTCAACTTTAATACAACTCACGTGATTGAGACGATACGGGATAAAAAGTTAACGAAACAACAGGCGCTGCCATTTAGTAGTTTTCTTTCAATAAACCTACACTGTAACGCCAAAGAACTACACTACCCAGAAGCCAACAGTGTTTCCGGCCACTGCTTTCTACCGAAATGGAGAAAAAAGCTTTGATCCGATCCAAACCTGACAAAAAAGTTCAGTCCTTATTCATCATGACTTTGGCGCTAAGTACGGAGCCAACCATGAATTGGAACAGAACTACTTACGGCCTCATCGGTCAGTCTGAGTGCTGCTGGCCGGTCTAGGAAGCCTCTCAAAAGTGTCTTTGTGCTCAATGGCTGCAGAGAGCCAATCAGAACCAGATCAAGGCTGGTGAGTACCCATATAACATTTTGAAGTGACTACACAGTACGACGCATGTTGTTAAAATTACGTAGGTTTAAGAGTTTAGAACATTGCAAGAGTGTGGGAAGGGTTATCCATGTTCATGCGCGTAGCCAAGGGAGGTTTGCGGGGTTTGAACGAACCGCCCACTTTGCCTATGAAGTCCTGCCTACAACTCCCGCACAAAACAAGTTCTGTGTTAAGAGAGGTGGAAAGAGAAGGTATGGAGAAACCGCTAATGTCGAACCGGTTAACACGCCTCGGTGGTTCACTGGAATCGTGTCGGGTTGCCACTCCAAACTTTATCTCGACTCGGGTTCGATTCTCACTTGGTTGAACTTATTTTACGTTTGTCTTTTATTGGATAAAAAAAAAGGAGTTTGTGTTAACCACAGGCATAACACAAACTCCTTTTTTAAAATCCAATAAAAGACAAACGTAAAATAAGTTCAACCAAGTGAGGATTGAACCCGAGTCGAGATAAAGCTTGGATTGGCAACCCGACACGATTCCAGTGAACCACCGGGGCGTGTTGCTTTTTCCAGGTCCACTTTTGCTTTAAACGAACCGCCCCTCATAAAATCCTGGCTACGCCCATGACGTTTGATATGGAAACCACGGCGACACAGTTACATCCAGTAACCTTTCAACATGTACAGTTTTACTTCATTTCCACCACTCAGTCTGGGTGCTGCTAAACCTTTTTTAGTCAGTGAGTGTATTAACTTGAATCAATGCTAAGAACTAGGGAATTTAATAAAAAGGTTTATTAGTAACTACTGAATAAATCATATATTTAAAAACGGTGAGCTGATATGGATACTTCTTTTTGCTAACTTTACAAACCCTTCATTCTCTAGGTTTCTTGGTATCATATAGAAGTCTTTACAGTGAGCCGATTAATATACTGTACTTAATACAAACAGCTCTTCACTGATTCACTGCTGAAGCCACATCTGCTTACAATTTAGTTTGACAGGAAAATTCCATTACCATCTCCATAACCAGCCTATATAAAGGAATAATGGGTTAATAAATAAATGCACTCTGTAAATACTTCTATTGATGCAATACTTTTAAAGCTAACTATGGCCTTAATCACATGAAACATGCATCCTCAGTGCAGCATCAGCAGAGCTTCTACAGAAGCAACGTTTGCGACAGCGTAGCGTTAGTGTCATGCGGCGCTCACACCGAGTTCATGAAGGGAAACCTGAACAGGCAGCATTTACAGAGCTCACTCAGCCACAGCGGATGCCAGCTTGCAAAAAGGCTGATTGTGATGAGAGTTTAAGAAGCGGCTTGTAAATGAAAGACAGGGACATGTTCCGATACCTTCTTCAGCCTTTTTTGAGTTATGCTTTTGTTTGTATCTATCTGGAACAGAGGAGACACACACACACAGGCAAACGATAACGGAAAGATAGAACGAGACATAAAATGAAGATGACATTCTTCTGTTTCAGTCAGCATCTCTATCCACAAATGCCCCCATCATCCCCCGACATTAATCCAATCCTGAGGGATTTTGTCCAAGAAACAGTGGCATGCTAGTCAATTCTGCAGAAACAGCAAACTCTTTTTTTGTTCATGCTGAAGAAAACTGATGTCCAGACCAGTCAAACAGAGGGCTATTGTTAAAAGATGAGAGAAACGTACACTTCTAATGTTTTTGTTCAATACCTTTTGTCGAACAACAACTTTTCACTTTGAAAAACATTCAGTTTGACTTTGTATCTAAACAGGATGGTATGGTACATAAAGTATTTGTTCTTACTGTCACAGACGTAAGGTTTATCCTGGTCGTCGACGTTAACAGTTTCTGTCCTCCTGCGAGTTGATCCTCTGCTCTGAAAGGAAACGACTAATTCAGAATGTGCGCAAATTTACAAAGTATTTCATAATAATTTGGAGCATTCAGTGAATTATTTAAACCAGTATTGTTCCAGGGTGGAATGCTTATACAACTTACAACTTCACTGATTTAAAAAAAGCAAGAACTGGGTGCACTACAGTAGATTGAAATTATTGTGGGTTTTCTTTAATCCATACAAGGTCAAAGTCAAACATATAGACCCCTCACCTATTTCTTTAAATATGAGGTGATGAAGGTTCTAAAATGTATCTGAACGACAAAGCCAAAGGCTACAAAATTTGCATTAGTGATTATGGATGACTGCAACTTTTATTAGCAATGGGAAATTGGTTAGCACTGTTGCCTCATTGCAAGAAGAAGGCCCTGGGTTCAGTTCCTAGTTTGGACCAGGGTCTTTCTGCATGGTGTTTCCATGTTCTCCTTGTATTTGTGTGGGGTTTTTCCAGGTACTCCGGGATCTTCCACAGTCCTCTATCCAGAGGGCTTTATCAATTCAATGATAAAGCCCTCTGGATAGAGGTCGAAACGTCTTCTGTAACAAATAAAGTCCAGTTGATCTTGTATTGAACGCCTTTTTTGATTTTATCATGTCCTGGACGACTGAGAATCTTCACCAGCAAACTTATCACCACTTTACCAAGGTCAGGATAAAACCCAAACCGTCACCCTCAGATGACAGGAAAATGGTTGAGGTGTTCAGGAACAACACTGGAATCACCTAGGCTTAAGCCTGCCATGAACTGGGAACAGCTGGACACACAGGTGTCTCTGGCCACGAGGAAGACAGTTTTTACCATCATGAACTGAGGGTGAGATAACCAAGAAAGAAGCTCCTGCTCCAAAAGCCACACTTTCATGCTCAGATGTCTTCTGGAGAAAACTTAGTCAGACCAGACAAAGATTGAGATGTTTGTCCAAAACAACAACTACTATGTTTGGAGGAGTTATGGTAAGACTTTCAAACCTAAGAGCATTGGCGTCAGAAGCATTTGTCATGTGAGGGGGCACACTGGTGGCGGGGTCTGGGGGTCCTCCACCAGAAATTTTTGAATAAAGTAGATGCCATTTTCTACATTATGGTGTACAGGGAGTCCTCGACTTAACGGCGCCCTCGACTTACGGCAACTCGGACTTACGAATGGACTTACGAACAGTACAGTTGTACATTAAATACAGCACTGGTATGTGTTTTTAGGTGTTTTTAGATGAAAGTGTGTTAGCTAACCGTTTGTAAACAAAGTTTTGTGCATGTTTATGAACCAGTATGTAAGTTTGTGTTGAAAACGGGTGTTTGGCACAGCACTAGCATACATTTTCCGACTTACGAATGAAAATCCGGACATACGAACGCACGTGCTATGGGTTCCGACTTATGTCAAAATCGGGTTACAAACGGTCCTTAGGTCCGGAACTCGTTCGTAAGTCGAGGACTCCCTGTACAAAGTATTTCAACGGGTTGTTAAACATCTATGTTTACTTACACAAGTAAACACTTGATTCAATAACTATTTTAGAGAGCATGGCACAATGCTTACACCCCACCCCACCAACATAAACTCAAATAGCACTAAGCTAGCAGCACACAATACATATGCGCTCGCTAAGATGCTACAGATGTAGCGCTCCGCTTCTTTCATGCATCCTAACCCCCACCCCAGTTAACAATTGTCCACACTAATATGGTGTTTTTTCATTCAACCTTTATTTTTACAGTACAAACTAGCCTCATTGAGCTATGAGGACTAATTTACAAGAGAGGCCTGTTCCAGACAGAACAGTGCTAAGCTAGCATGTAACACAGAAGTGTCTCCCTCTCCTGCACCCGTCCTGTCAAGTGACCAAGAGGAAACACTGCATGTGGTGTGTTGACTTGTTGCAGGTAACCAGTGAAACCTGGTGTGGACTTGTAGTGGTTTGAGTATTCTCCTATTGATCAAGTGGAATGGATTTGTTCACAAAGAAATAGAACCAGTACTGGGTGAACTAATATATTATGGTAAATATAACAAATGTTTTTTTAATGTGAGGGTGACATGTCCCCTTCACATATAATTGTTGTGATGCATATGCGTGGAATGACTTACCGCTACATGTCAGGCAGGCTCCCTCACTCTTTTAAGGGTGTTTTCACACCTGATAGTCTGGGAGACAGTTCGATTGGGGACCAAAATTGGAACATTTGTTACATTTTCAGCTGGTGCAGTTCACATTCACACTGCACTGAGTCAAACCTTTGAGCAACCTGTTCCCCCCTTTGCCTGTGGTGGTGCTGCTGCACCAAGAATTACTGAAGGAAACAACACGAAAACCTCTTAAGGAGACACTGAGCACAACTTACTTCTTATAGAAATATAAACAAAAATGGAGTGGCGTCAAATTTTAGCGATTTCAGGATTTCAATTTTGTTAGTGGTGCAAAACAAACATTTTACAACAATGGTCTCAGCATTGTGGTGGTAGAATTCGCCAGTGGTAGAAAAGCATGTTTGTTTTGGTTGTATTTACCCAGAATTCCCTGCGCTGTAGTCTACTTTCTGATTTTGGAGCAGTCTTCACTCCACTTGCTCTACATATGCATTCAAGCCACTTTAGAGTTCACTTCAACTGAACCGAGACCTAGGATTTTAGGCAAACCAGGATTCTCTTTTTTGGTCCGCATCAGAGTTTGATTGCACATTCACACCGCTCCAGATGAACCGGGCTTTCTAGGCAAACGGACTAGAGTTTGATTAAAGCGGACTAAACAGGGCTGGTGTGAAAACACCCTAAGTCTCACTCAAAAACTCACTTTTATTCCTTGGCTTTTGACACTGTGTTATTTGTTCTTAGCCTGTCTGTATTCTACAGTGTTAGCCATTTAGTTATTATATTCTTCCATTTGGCTCTATGTATTTTTTTTGCTATGTCCTTTGCTAGTTTGTTTCTGCTGTACACTTTGGTTGGCCTTGTTGCTGTTTCAAGTGCTTTATAAATAAAGTGGTATGGTATATAAGAGTGCTGTGAAGCATGATGGTGGTAGCATCATGCTGTGGTACAGGTAGATTGCACAAAGCAGATGGAATAATTAAGAAGGAGGACTACTTCAAAATTCTTCACGTCAAGTCAGCATAAAGTCAAAGTAGTGCACAGAGTTGTTTAAAAAAAAATCATTGAAGATGTTGTTTAATTAATCCACATAAATAAAAAGTTTAAATAAATGTCCCAAATTATTATGACCTTCAGGCCCTTTTCACGAGTGTACGTAAACTGTACTACCACGCACATTTTCCAGCAATAACTAAACCAATGTTGTGTTTCGTTCTTTAGTCTGCCACTCACCTTTCCTCTGTTCTTGTTCTTTCTCTTTGGCGTATCAAGTTCCAACTCATCGTCATCGTGAAAACTGTCCACATTTTCCTCTGCCTCCAGCACTTTCTGCCTCATAGAAGCACACACAAGAGGTTACATCAAAGGCAAAAACGGCAAGAAAACAAAAAGAAGATTGTGAACTAAGAAAACATGGCCGTTCAGCATATTTACGCTCTTTGATGTTGCAAAGCTGGGCAGAAGCTTCAACTAGCTTTAATATTACTGAACGCAACACATTTTATTAAAACATGAACATATGATGAAAAGTCTTAAAGCTAATTCTCATGTTGTGGAAAGCAAAACCACCCTGACATGTTTGGATTCATGTTATTTTAACTTCCTTTTAAAATGAGAGTAAATTTAAAAAAAAAAAAAATCACCTGAATTTCCAGCAGCGTCTCCTCCTCCTTACAGACGCTGTTTTTTTTACTCTCCAGCAGACTGTCGGCCTTCAGGAGGGCCTCCAAGGCTGTCGCCTCAACTGGGGGCCCCTCACGCTTGGGGGCCAGTTCTGCTTCTGTAGACGTAGCGTGAAGAAACAATAATGGAAATAAAAGTAGTTTGTATGTGCCTCTATTGCAAACTGTCTGTGTTTTTATTCACAATGTATTTCCCAGCAGTGTGAAATTCTAAACTTCTCAACAAATCAAGTCAACAAATGTTCTGAATAATCTCATTTGGAAGACCAGTAGTGCAGCTCAGCTTTTCTCAACTTTTAGCCTCTGGAGCTCATTTTTGGGAACTCTGAGATCATCTCAGGCCTGAGTGTTGTTGTGTTTCGATGTCTAAGGTGCATGTTAGATTGCATCATAAAGTGCACTTTAGTTGTGTTTTTACCTCAAATGGTCAGTTGTTTCAGATGAGTCGTGAGTGATTGAGCTGTGAGGCAGTCAGACAGGTTATTTCTTTAAACTTTAGGTTAAACAGAAATATTGCCAATAAAATAAAAAACGAGCTAGCTTCGGTGTGGACGCTGCAGGTGTAGTTAGTAATTAACAAACTTCTGGTTGCTGTTCAAAAATGTGACATCCGTAAAACTAATATATACAAAGTGATCCATCAGTGGAACACTGCGACTCTTGATTCATTCCTGTTATTTCCCCTACACCTCCGTTATCTTTTGCAGAGATGAACCTGCTGCAGCATCTCTGCCCTCCTCCCTTGAAATTTTAAAAGCCGACTAACAATAAAGCAGGGATGCATTCAGGAAAAAACAGAGAGCGAAGCCTTCTGCTGGGCCTGAAAGGTACTTATCGAACACAAACAATACTCCACCTCTTCCTCCTTGCATGTCTTTTTTTTATCCACTAGCTTTGTAGAGGAACTGGGTAGATGTTTTATTGTTTTTTAAACGTCCCTCCCCACCTCTTACAGCTCTTTCCTTACTCCTGTTGACCTGTGGTAGCCTTTGGCTTCCCCTCCAACCAGAGGTCGCGCTAGACTTTTTCGTTGTCGGTCGTTTTGACAGACAGGTTTAAAAATATCCGGTCAAAATTAATTTTAATCAGTCATTTAATTTTTAAAAATAATTACCATATTTTTAATTCATTTTAATTAATAATACTGTAGTTCCAAACAAGCTGAATAGAGAATCTACATCTGCAATAACAAAAAAATAAAATGAAATAACGATGCATAAACAATTCAATCAAACAATAGCATCTAAATGGAGTTAATAAGTTAACTTAGGTTCGGGAGCAGGGCCACGCCCAAATCACGCCTCCAATTATCCCACGCAACCTACTTATACCTCGCTCACCTATTCATCTCATCTCAGTTTGTTACGTTTTGTCGACGGCGCTTCTACTCACCATGGACGACGCTTCTTCTTTCGTCCTCCACTCTGTTTCCGAGGGTCTCTTCGGAGTTCCATCCGCCGTCGACGAGTCCCCTCCTGCTGTTACCAGTCGGGCTCCAGGCTCCGTTTTCGCGACTCAAGCTAAGTATTTTCACTCCTCGGACTCGGTCCCTAACTATTTTATTTACTGTTTCTCACCCTTCCGGGGTCTCTCCGCCACTCGCATCTCTTTCTCGTTTCTGGTCGGCCCGAGGCGTTTGGTCAACATGCTCGTTTTCCTGGTCCTCAGCGTCCACCGGCTCTCAGTACGACCGCTTCTCTGCGTTCCTCTTCCAGTGTTATTCCAACACGCCAGCTTCTCGAGCCGTGTACCGTTGCCTGCTTTCGGCGCTCTCTCCGCTGAATGGGTATCCCTTTCAGCAGTTCTGACACTGGATTGTGTCTCTTTCAGCTCCTTTCCTCCTCGGTGCCTCGACTGCCACCAACTTTACCGTCATCTGAACTACCCGCGGCCGCGACTTATGTTCCAGCTTCCGCTTCCGCTTCCAATCTGTGTTGCCAGATCTCGCGACGGAAACAAGCGACCAGCCCAAACCAAGCCCAACTGGCTGCCCACCCCGTTGTGTAAAACGACGGCCAATTTTTGTCAGTATGCATTTTTTTGGGCATTACTGTACATATAACCAGCAACGTTTTGCTAGCTTAACACTTTGAAGAACCTATCCACTCTAAAAAATAAATGTTAAAATAAATTAGAATTGATATCAATAAACCATAAATGATCAAATAAAAATAAATTACATTGCATACTTACACAACTTAATCCCATGAAACCTCTTGGAATCGTTTGCAGAGCGTTGACAACATTGGACATTGACAACAGAATCTTGAAGGATGCGTACAAATAAAAATAAATGCAAAAACACTAAGATAAATAGAATAAAAAAAAACTGTATGGTAATCTCATAGTTGAGCTAACATACTACTTTCTTTAATCTCTATCCTGAATCATGCTTTAAGTGTGCGCTCTGTCTCCCATTCTTTATTATATTTTCCCGTATTTCTCATATTTATTGTAGCTAATTTTAGCGTGGTCTTGTCACTCTAGACAAAGAATAAAGTGCTAAGATTAACGAGCCCATGCAAGCGGCTTAGCATTCCAAACAAGCCCAAGACACCACAACGATCGACTCGCCAAATTTATGTGCATCTGTAGAAAATAACAAGCTCACATTTGCTTAAAGCAGACTTGGCTGCTATTCTTCCAACGTCTACCGTGACGTCATTCCGTCATCGACTGCAGGACTTCCCGTCATGGCGACAGCTCCCCCAGTGGGAGCCGGGTCACATTACCGCCTGTACCCGTAACCTCTTCATCAATACTTTCTCAGCTTTTTCCAACGTCTTTCGGTCCCGCCTTCGCAGGCTCTATGAAATCACCACCCATCCCTCCATCATCATTCTCTTCTTCCAATCATTCCAATCCGGTTTCGACTTCTTTTCCATTGCCCACGGCTTCGGCTCGGACATCTGCTCCGAGCGACCGCAGGGCCTTCCATCGTGGCGGCAGCTCCCTCCTGTGGGTGCCAAGTCACATTACCACCTGTACCGCAACCTCTTTATCTGTACTTCCCCTGCTTTCTCCAACGTCTTTCGGTCCCGGCCTTCGCAGGCTTCGCAGCGTCACCATCCATCCCTCCATCTACACTCCCTTCTTCCCATCTTTCCAATCTGGTTTCAGCTGCTTTTCAACCGCTCGCGGCTTCGCCTCGGACACCTGCTCCAGGATCCCGCAGGACCTTCTGTCATGGCGAGTGCTCCCCCCAGTGGGAGCCAGGTCACATTGCCGGTCGTACCCGCAACCTCTTTATCGGAACTTCCCCAGCTACTCTACCCCCTCCACTCTTCCCATGCCTCCTTTCTCATTGGCTCCCCGTGCAGGGGTCTTCGCATCACACGCCCTTTCGCACTCTCCTTCGGCGACCTCCGTTCGCTCTATTCGTCCCTCCTTCCTCCCGTCCCCTCATCCTTTCACCCCTATTTCCTTCCTTCATCCTTACATCCCTCACCCCTCCATCCCTTCATCCCTACTTCCCCTCATCCCTACATCCCTCACCCCTTCATCCCTTCATCCTTACGTCCCTCACCCCTCCATCCCTTCATCCCTACTTCCCCTCATCCCTACGTCTCTTTCCTTCATCCCCGCATCCCTTCATCCCCTCCTCCCTTCTCCCATACTTCCTCCTTCATCCCATCATCCCTTCCTCCCTACAACCCCTCATCCCTCATCCATCCATCATCTTCAATGCACTTTCACCCAGCCTCAGCTTACCTATGTGCTGACCATCGTCATCCTCGTCGTCACGGTGCTTTCACGCAGCCGCAGCCTTAACAACGTGCTGACCCTCATCATCTTCCTCTTCGTCACAGTGCTTGTCGCAGCCACAGCTGTACCAAAGTGCTGACCATCGTCATCATCATCATTATCTTCAAGGCGCTTTCACGCGGCCACGGCTATATCGGCATGCTGTCAGTCATCATCATCCTCTTCATCGCTGTGCTCTCCCGCGGCCGTTGCACCACGAAGTGTTGACCAGCCCAACACAAGCAATCAGGTCTTCATCCCCTCATCCCTTCCTCCCTATAGCCCCTCTTCCCTCATCCATTCATCATCTTCTGGGCACTTCACACGGCCTCGGCTGACGCGAAGTGCTGAACTTTGTCGATCGTCCTCATCATCCTCATCGTCTTGGTGCTTTCACACAGCCACAGCCGTACCATGTGCTGGC
>JBBPBX010036345.1:0-31532 GCA_038048925.1 Garcialebias charrua | reverse complement strand
CAGGTACACCTGTACCTATGTCTGGACCTGCCATTCTATGTTCATTTGTCTCTCCTTCCTGTCCTCTCAAACCCAGCTGGTCAAAGGAGATGGCCGCTTGTCCTGAGCCTGGTTCTAGTGTTGTGTTCAAGACCACCTAACTCGAGACCAAGTCAAGACCAAGACCAGAGTGTACCGAGTCCGAGACAAGACCAAGAATTTTAGGGTCCCAGACCAAGACCTCAAATAAAACAAATAAAATATTAAATTTCATTATAAAATATTTTTACAACAGTTACATACTGTAATTTTAAGTTTGCTTTTGAATGAATATCTCAGCTTTTATAAATTTTCAAACATAACAAAGAAATCAGACATTCACCCACTGAGCAAGGTGACGTCTATACGACGTCTTTTTCAGGTCATTTCTGGACGTCGAAATCAGGTCCCTGGAAGGTCGAAAACGTTACGCCAGATGACGTCTTTTCCCCGACGTCTTTTAGACGTCTTTTCCCCGACGTCTAAAAGACGTCTTTTTTCCGACGTCCAAAAGACGTCTATATTCCTGACGTCTAAAAGGCGTCTACATTAGACGTCTATATTCCTGACGTCTAAAAGGCGTCTACATTAGACGTCTATCTGACGTCAATAACTTACTGTATTTAGCTTATTCTAATTAGGCTATTATATTTAACTTATTTTAGTCACTTTACATGCTGCTTGTTCATGCTATGCATATAAAAAGTATAATGAATCTACTTTAAAATTGCGTTGAGGCAAACAAATCTAGGGAAATACTTTGACCATCCGCAGCTTTAAAATCCTACAAACAGTTGGATTAAGTTTTACAAATCACTCCATAAATTTTACCTTTATCCTGTTTATTTAACACAATTTAAAGGAACAGCATAACACATAAAATTGAGAATTCCACCTTTGGTAACTTAAAAAAAAAGCTTTACATTACGGAACTTATCAACTGGTGGCAACACAAAATACACAAACAAATCTATAAAAGTACACAGCTCACTTGGGTCTGTACTTCACATATTTTTTTTTTTTTTTAAATGCCTTCATTCTTTGGCCGTACTTAACATAAACAATAATAATTTTTTAACATGCCTTCATTTTTGGTCTGTACTTAACAATTTTTTTTTAACATGCCTTCATTTTTCTTTTTGATATAGCAGGCAGGAACAAGATAAATAAAAAAGCTGTATACAATTACAGTCCCCTCACCACAAAAATAATCTGTACAAAGTGTGCTGGTCATAATATTTTAAATAAGTTGTTTTATTTCAGGAATTCCATTCAAAAAGTGAAACATTCATTACACACAGACTGATATATTTCAAATGTTTATTTATTTTAATGTTGATTAAAACTGACAACCAATGACAACCCTAAATTCAGTATCTCAGAAAATTAGACTACTACTTGAGCTCAATAAAAATAAAGTATTTTTATAAATGTTGGCCAACTGAGATGTATGAACATGAAATGTACAATATGTACATCTTTCAATAGTTGGGGCTAAGGACCATGCTACCATGTTAATACTTTTCAGTTGGCCAACATCTATAAAAATCATTTTTTAATTGATCTCAAGTAATGTAATTTACTTATAATGAATTTGGAGTTTTCATTAGTTGTCAGTTATAATCATCAGCATTAAGATTATTTTTAAATATATCAGTCTGTGTGAATGAATAGGGAGTGGTGGCGCAGAGGTTAAGAAGGTGAGCTTGTGATCGGAAGATCGCCGGTTCAAGCCCCGGTACCGACAACAGCAAAAAGATGTGGGTGGGACAGGTGAAGCGGTCACACCTGTCTCTACCCTCATCTGCCCCACTCTGGGCCCTTGAGCAAGGCCCTTAACCCACACCATCTGCTCCCCCGGGAACCCTAGATAGCAGCTCTCTGCTCCACACAGAGAGCTGTGGTAGCCCGGTGGTCTGTGGTTGTGTCAGGAAGGGCATCCGGTCCGGCGTAAAAACAATTGCCAAGTCTTCATGCGACTAGTTCGCTGTGGTGACCCCTAACGAAGGGAGAAGCCGAAAGAAAAAAAAAAAAAAAGTCTGTGTGAATGAATATACAGTAATACTGTATAGAAGTTTTACTTTTTGAATGGAATTACTGAAATAAATAACTTTTTCACAATATTCTAATTTTATGCCCAGCACCTATTTGCATCTCCCCCCCAAAAATGTGTTCCTCAGTTCTGTGTGAGCCCGTATCCTCCACTTCTATGTGGCACGTTTTAAATGTCCTGTGTGACCCTATGTCCTCCACCTCTTTGGGGTGCATTAAATGTCCAGTGTCCATTTCTTTGTGGTGCATTAAATGTCCAGTGTCCACTTCTTCGTGGTGCATTAAATGTCCAGTGTGAAAGCCCCACCTCCACTTCTTTGTGGCACATTTTTTCATTCAACCTTTATTTATACAGGCTAGCCTCGTTGAGCCACAGGGACTCATTTACAAGAGAGACCTGTCTCACTCACACCCAAGGTCATAGAGTCACCATCAGTCTAACATGCATGTTTTTGGACTGTTGGAGGAAACTGGAGCACCCGGAGAAAACCCATGCATGCACGGAGAGAACATGCAAACTCTACCCAGAAAGGCCCCCGGACCGGGATTTGAACCGGGGACCTGCTCGCTGAGAGGCAGCAGCTCTACCAGTTGTGTTAATTGTCCAGTGTGAGCCCATGTCCTCCTTTGCATGTTTTAAATGCTCTGCAGCATGAGTCCTTATAAAATCCTGTTGCTGCAGAATCTCCATTCATGATTCCATCTGCATTTGCAAAAAAACAAACAAAAACAAAAAGTAATTAGCAATATGCAAAGGCAATCTGGAAAATGCAGTGTCTGGGATCTCCCTGATTAATAAATAAATAAATAAAAACATCCATCCCAGCAAATGTCAGAGTCAGAAAGTCTTTATTGTCATTTGCACCGCATGTGGTACATGTGATGAAAACGAGATTATGTACACGGGGTCCCAGTTACATCCAACAACAAATGCAAGAGAAAAACAGTAATAACATCTAGAATTAACTACGAAAAACATCAACTAGTAATACACTAAGCCTAATATAGTGGGAATAAACTGCAGCACGAACATGAGTCTGTATGAGCAGATGGTCACAGGTGAACACAGATGAACACAGCAACAAGAAAACAGATCAGCATCAGTATGATGTGACATTTTGCAGTGTTTATTTTTTATTTTATTTTTATTTATTCATGAGTCTAACAGCCTCAGGGTAGAAGCTGTTCCTCAGTCTAGTGGTTCTACACTTGATGCTCCTCAACCTCCGTCCTGAGGGGAGTGGGGCAAAGAGTGAGTGTGCTGGATGAGTGAGGTCTTTCATGATGCAGGTGGCTCTTTTCCTGCATCTGGAGGTGTAAATGTCTGTGATGGTGGGGAGACTGACTCCAACAGACTTCTGTGCAGCCTTCACCACTCTCTGCAGAGCTTTCCTCTCTTCAACTGTGCAGCCTCCATGCCACACGTTGATGCTGGAGCACAGGATGCTCTCCACTGCACACCTGTAGAACGAGGTGAGAACTGAGCTGCTCAGACCAGCACGTCTCAGTCGTCTGAGGAAGTAGAGTCTCTGATGACCTTTCTTGATCAGGCTGGTGGTGTTGTTGCTCCAGCTGAGATTATCATTCAAGTGTACACCCAAGTATTTGTAGCTGGAGACCACTTCCACTGCAGACCCACCTATTTTCAGTGGGGCGTGGGTGTGTTTGTTCCTTCTGAAGTCCACAATCATCTCATCATTAGTATAAAAAAAAAAAAAAAATTAAGTATGATATAGTTTGTGTATTAGTTAGAAAAAGAATTATTCATTTTGCTATTGTGTATTAGTTAGAAAAAGAATTATTCATTTTGTGATGTAGTTTGTGTATCAGTTAGAAAAATTAAGTAGAATTATTCATTTTGTGATCTAGTTTATGTATTACAGTTAGAAAAATAAGTAGAATTATTCATTCTGTGATGTTACTTGAAGGTTATCATTGGTTGAACAAACTGTGAAATAAGGGGCAGATATAATAAGATTTCATCTTCTTTCTGCTCCCTTCATTTTATCCAACTTGTATTCTTGTATCTGATGAAACTGTCTTGTATTGTTCTTTTAAAATGAATGAATAAACATCAATCAATCAATCATCTCCTTCGTCTTCTTCACATTCATGTGAAGATTATTCTCTTTGCACCAGCTCTCCAGATGTTCCACCTCCTGTCTGTAGCTGGACTCATCATTGTTTGTGATGCATCCCACCACCGCTGTATCATCTGCAAACTTAACAATATGACAGCCTGGAAGTGTGGCTGTACAATCATATGTTGATAGGTGGCTTTGAATTTTTGTTTTTGCCAATCACTTATAACACTAGTTAACACACTAACACACATTATTATTTATTAACCTTTATTTAAGCAGGCAAATCCCATAGAGATCACAGATCTCTTTTTCAAGGGAGGCCTGGACCTGAAGGCCGAACATGCATGTTTTGGATCTGTTGGAGGAAACCGGAGTACTCTGATAAAACCCACGCAAGCACGAGAAGAACATGCAAACACCACACAGAAACACTCCAGGTCCAACCGGGGATAGAACCCAGGACCTTGATGTGAGACAACAGTGCTAACCACTGAGACATCGTGCTGCCAAATTTGAGCACATCAGTTAAAAAATTGCTGCAAAACGCACTCGAGTTGCCAAACATTTTCATATCTATGGGGTGCCATTAGCAAAGTTACAAAAATCAACAGCAATATTTTAGTTTAGAGAAAACAAAATTTTCCAGTCATATTTCAACCATGTTATTAATACACGTCGTTCTAAATTAAATATTTAATTTGATAGCTAAATACTTAGTTTACAAAACTAAATACTGAACTTGCAAGTAAAATATTTAGTTCAGATGGTTAGTGGGTGGGTGAGCGTGTGTTGATACATACCTATCAAGAAATTTGTAGACAAAGTCCTTGGTGTGCTTCCTCCAATTCTGGAAATCTGCAGAACCTGTTGAAATAAATCCATGATACAGTTCACTGACACTTCCAAGTGTTTGGTTGTACAGTACTGCGTTATGCTCGGCTTTCCTCCAGACTTGTAAAACCTACCAGGGTAGCAAATTTGGAGTCACGAGGTGCTCCTCTCTCACAAAATCCTCCATGGTCTCTATCCTCTTTGGCACAGCTGAAAAGGTGGGATGTACACGGTGTAGGCGATCGCCGAGGTCAAAGAAGTTGAATACGCTGAAACACTGGGGGGGGGAAAATAAAACAAAAACACACATTTCTTGATTATAATCTCTCCAACAGCAAGGTGGCTGTGGTTGATCATTTTTTTCCAAGTGTCTCACTGCTAACTGTTCAATACTTACCATCCTGAGGCAATGGGAATGCCCATCTTCCAATTTCTGATCTGGAAGTGGCATCGGTTTTCCATGAAAAAAATAAAATAAAAATTATTTTGCAAGGCCTGATAAAATAAACAATGGTTTAAAGTGTAATGTATACCGGTACTCACTGGGCGTTGACAGGTCCTTGGGTTGAGGCGCTGCACTTGCTGAGGACAAAAACAAAAGATTATTCAGCAATGCAAAATAATTAAGATGAAGCAAAAAGGTGCATTAGCTGTGACATGTCCTAGGACCAACGCTCCACAAATTATATATATACCCGGTATATATATAAAAAGTAGGCCACACAAAAGTCTTTGCTCAGAGGCCTGCATGCACGCGCACAGACTGGGGAGATTTTTTTTATTTTTTATTCGTCCATTCAGTAACTGATTACATGTATTGATGAAAAACATTTCCTTTTCACCTTCCAGCCTTGTTGATGATCATTTCAGTTCCTACATGGTCGGATTTGCCCCAGAGGTCCTTGTCATGTAGGACAACTTTGATGTCTTCCACCCCCTGTACAACAAACAGTTTGTGATTTGATTCACAGTCTTTACTTTACATTCTGAAGGGGAAGTTGGATGTGGTGAAAAGTCAAATAAATGATTATTTACACACTTGAGCTGCTACCTGCTGGCTGGACGCCTTCAGAGGACTGTCCTTGGTGGACTATTTTGGGGGGTCCGCGACTCCGCGCACTCCGAGTCCGAGCGCTCTGCAAGGTTGAACTGGTCCCCTCCGTTTCCCATGTCCTAAAAGACACGCACACAGGTTCCACACATGTTTGGAGTTTAACTGGTGCAATATAATTAGTGGGTTTCATCACAATGAGACATTTTGACACCAAACATTAAAGATTTGGGACAGTGGTCGTTTGTCCTCATCAAACTAACTCATAAACATGATTCATTTTGATAAGACCGCGCGCGCCACGTTCGGTCACATAACCTGATCAAGCTTAATCTGAAATGAGATTACACGAGATTATAAATAAACTACCTTCAGAAAAAGAGGATCATGAGGATCCTGAACAGTTGACAACAATGTGTGTTTGTCATGTGAATGCTCCATCAGGGATCGTGTCTTGAAAGTGCACGCTTTGTTTCTCAGGGGAGGATGGGGTCACAAAACATACCTAGGACACCAAATTCCAAGTCCAGATTAACACCACACACCTGACAGAAAGAAAAAAAAACACAGTTGTTTATAAACACAACTGGAGCGACATGTTCACAGAGATATTAGTCAGAATGTAGTTTAGACTTATCTCATTTTGCCTAGTCAAAGTAAAATTAGAGATAGGAGACATTTTAAAGCTTTTTTATTTCACATTTACTCATTCATTTGCAACTGAAAAGCTTTGGTCTGAATTCAGGTCATCTGGACAGTTTTTTTCTATTTTTTAATGCTGAAACGTTTCACCTTCCAGCCGGCTTCATCAGTCTAAAACAAGCAGGTTGAATGAATGAATAATGGGGACGCATGCAGGCCTCGATAGTCTCAAAGCAAAACAAAGAAACAAAAACAAAACAAAAAAAAACTCGTAGCATACGGCTTACTTGCATAGAATAACTTATTTTCTAAACTGTACTGTTCGATTTTCCTTTACATCGTCTGCCGCAGACGTAGATACAAGTTAGCTTACGTTAGCTCGTTAGCTCCAAAGTTAGCTCCATCGTTAGCTATGTACGTGAAACCACAGAATTCAAGAGAGCAAAGCTACAAAACAGAACCAATTACCTTCAACTTCTGAATGGATTGCAGCAAGTTTAGGACAGGAGTGCCGTGACAAATGAACTGAACACAGTTGAGCTCGATAGATCACAGCAGCACAGACAGAAAATAAACAACAACGGTTGAGATTCAAGCCAGCAGCGCGGTTCAACAAGAGAGGCGTTGACTGGTTGGAACAGATCACGTGCTGCCTCCACCAATCCAATCATAACGCTCGAGTTCCGAAGTTCTTCTTCTTGTTTTTTAATGGAAGAAAGCAAAAAACACAAGTACTGCCACCTACTGAAATGAATGTGTGACCGCGACGTCGTGGAATAAATGAGGTTTCTTGTAAATGAGTCGAGTCTAACCTGCCTAAATAAAGGTTGAATGAATGAATAACAACAACAACAACAACAACAACAACAACAACAACAACAACAACAATTATATTCTTCAAATAAATAATATACAGTATATATAATTTGTAAAAAAGAAAAAAAGAATTGAGGAAATGCATTAAAATGTTATTAAAAAACAACATTCTTCATAAATCAATTGTCTAACTGCAAATTTATATCCTAAAAGTTTAACTCTGTGAACCGGGTCCAGATAACGTCCAAAACTGACGTTCATACGACGTACAAATGCGGTCATGGTTAGACGTCAAAAATAGACCTTGTTTGCACGTCGGGGCGACGTCTAGAATTGGACTCTCAAATGACGGACAAGTCTAATTTGTAAAAAAAATAAAAAAGAATTGAGGAAATGCATTAAAATGATATTAAAAAACAACATTCTTAATAAATCAATTGTCTAACTGCACTTTTATAGTCCTAAAAGTTTAACTCTGTGAACATGGTCCAGATCATCTCCAAAACTGACGTTCATATGACGTACAAATGCGGTCATATTTAGACGTCAAAAAAAGACCTTGTTTGCACGTCGGGGCGACGTCTAGAATTGGTCTTCGACCAACGGGCTCTATATAGACGTCACCTCGACGTCCCCTGGACGTCTACTGTTTAGTGGGAATTACTGTTCCCAACATGGCGGAAATAGCCAAAAACAAGGAAAAAAAACGGGGCGAAAATCGTTGCTACTTAGCTTAGCTTTAGCATGTTTTAGCATTATCCATATCTTATAAAAACGTGACCCACTTCTAATCTCTCTAACATCAAACAGTACTACTTAAAATACACAAATGAACAGTTGAATCAAAAACCACAATGTAATTTTACCGTTTGAATCCACCGTGTTGCCTTCCAAGCCAGGACAGAGTGAATGTTGTCATCCCCTCACAGTCTCGCGGGAGTTGTAGACGGGACTTCATAGGCAAAGTGGGCGGTTCGTTCGAACCGGGCGAACCCCCCCTGGCTACGCCCATGGTGGAATCCATTTTGTGTGTGTTAGTGGTGCTGTGGGTGCTCCCAGCTCAATGACGTTTATACTAGAATAGCCATCACTGGTCCAGTTCTTCTTGAAGGCAGGTCTAATGTTACCTGTCCACTTTGCAGTGATTAAATGGACCAACTCTCCTCTCAACATCAGTTACTTTCAAACTAACGACAAATCAAAAAACTGCAACGTGAATGTAACTTGTAACTCAACACATTATAGAACTGTAGTGTAGTAGAAAGTACAGATACTTCATGTAAAATGTAGTGTAGTAAAAGTAAACATACTCACATTTAATTCTACTTATGTACATGAAAAATTCACTTAAGTACAGTAACAAAGTACTTGTACTTAGTTACATCCCACCACTGACTAAGAATATACTACATTCACTATACTATTATTCCTAAACTAAGAATACACAAAACTAAGAATACACTAATCACTAATAGTACAAAAACAATGTGCCAAAACAACAGCAGCACGAACATGAGTCCATGTGAGCAGATGTGCACGGATGAACACGGCAACATGAAGTAATCAGCAGCATGAGCTCAGCAGCATGGATAATCAGCAGCACATATCAAGTGGCATTACAGTGATTATTTTTTCTGAGCCCAGTCTGGAAACACTGATTATAGCTACCGTAGTTCAGTTGACTTGCAGTTAAATAAAAGCTTTGACAGTTTGACAGATGAATGACAGCAATACTTGTATCACTGTGATTTTATTGTATACATGTACAGTAGTTTGTAATGTACAGTACAAGGACACAGCAACTAGTGTCTACTAGTCAGCCCAACCAAAGTCCTCATCCTTTTTATTTTAGGGTTAGGATTAGCTCTGTTGTTTTATTACTGTGGCAAGACACATGAAGAGCTTCAGAAATCTGAACACTTTTTTTTTCTCTCTCTACAGGTTCTTCTTCACTGACCAGAGCTTTGCAACAATTTACGTACACTTCTCTACAAGTCACACCACAAAGGCACTTTTAAGAGCCACCTCGTCTGTCTATCTATCTGTCGTCTATCTGTCATATCTATCTGTCATCCTTGTGTGTCCGTAATTTGTCTCTCGTTCTCTCTGTGTCTTGGCTTCTGTTTTGTCATTTGTGAATAGTTCTGTTTGTTACTTTAGTCCATTGCCATAACTGCTTTTTGTTTAGCTATGACACGCCCCAAGTTCAGACCCTGCACACATTGCCAAACCCCCAATCAGGCAAACAGAAAATCCTGTGTTTCCTGCTTTCAAAGTCTTTCCACAAAAAAAGCACTCAAAGAAAAAGTTGAAAGATTTGATGAGCAGTGGGGGCAAACTGTTTTGAAAGGCAGAAACGCTTGCCGAATAATTGATTCTGCGCGTATCGCAGTGAGTAGAAATTGTTAAGACTGAAAACCTATTTCTTTCATTTAATGCTTTTTGTAAATGAGCATAATGTAATCTATTCTCTGCAAAGAACGTCTTGTTATTTTTTACATTTACCTTTCTGCTTTGACTTGACCCATTTTTAGTGGTATGTATGAAGATGTTGACATGTTAACACCGAATAGCATTTTTGATTTTGGCAACGTAAAACATATCACCAATATCTTTCTAAAGATTTAAAAAAAAAACTCATCTAATATCATGTTAGTAAAGTAATTTGTGTTATTTTCTTATCAATTTCAGGTGCGAAAACTTGATGCTTTAGGCTATAAGCCTGTTTTATTTATGGGAAAAAAAAGTAAAGAATTCAAACAAATGGGTAGCAGATGTCATTGCCCATTTCGAACACACTGCTTCTACATCACAAATCCTGGAGAAGATGCAGAGAGTCTACAATTTTTTTCTCGCCAATGGTGATGTATTTGTGCATTTGTGTGTACTTGTACTGTATAGTGCTTTATCAAGTCCACAGAGAGCAAGAGCGATACAGTATGTGTCTATACATATTTATATGTGTATTTTCTGTGAAACTACATGTTTTATAGACACCTCTGTACCAGTTCAACCGGACACCCCCACAGACCAGCAGTTTGTTCCACCCAAAGAACAGACTGAGAATCCAATGAACCCAACAGACAAGCAGACAGAGACCGTTAGTGAGGAGCAGCCTGGTCCAGTGATCCTGCCAGAGATCCATGAAGAGAGAGTGATTGTGCTCGATTTGCTTCCTGTTTCTTCTCCAGTTCTTCCATGTTCCAAGTCTTTACAAAATAAGAAAAGACACAGAAGCGCCTCTCCAACAACCTCTACTTCCACTCGACCATCTGTTTCCCCCACACCTTCCACTCCACCATCCGTCTCCCCCACAGACCAACCATATCTTCATCCACCTGCCGGCCATGCTAGTTCTAAACCTTTAAGTCTGAATAAGAAGAGAAAGAGTAAGTTCTGTTTTTCTTATTCCTGTGATCGTCTTTTTCACTAACCTCAACTTCTCAAATAATGTTTGTCTTTGGCCTTGTCTGCGAACCTTTGTAACAGTGCACAGTTTTAGTTTATAAATGAAACTAACCCCCCTGTGAAAGACCTGACCCCTGGCAAATTTGAACAAAATTGGTGGAGCCAAGACACACATCCCAAGCGTGATCCAAGCTGTGATCATGACAAACGTTGTTTGCCTTTTATGGCAACAATGCTCTGCAGCTCATTAGTTGCAACCGGTCCTGGGTGTCTGTACTGTAAACTCTCTTCTTGAAAACACTTCAGTCAGTCTGACCGTTGTCTGTCCTGGCAGTAGCCAGAACATAGGAGACCTATTCTAACCGTGTCCATATTAAAAATAAGTCACACATTTGCAAAGCTGAGTAATGCTACCGATCAATACTCACCATGAAAACACTCCCAATTCCAAATCCCGACACGCCACTGGGTATGGTTTTATGTCTCAGTGAGATGGTTAAATGCAAGAATTCAGTGCTGAGTGACATGGTTGTACCAAGCTTTTCCGCTCGAACCAGTGGACATTCAAAAAAACAATACAAAACAAAGCAAAAAAAACAAAATTTGTAGTAAGCAGAGAAGAAACCCAAACAGGACTCCAGCCAGCCATCAGGTGAAAAGAAGGAACCCAGACCCAGACCAGTGGTCATTCCAGATGTTGCGGGAGTTTCAGAGACATTGAGACATTTATTTTCTAAACACAACGTCCCAGTGGCTTTTAAACCCCAAAATACATTACGACAAAGACTGGTTCATCCCAAAGATCCAGTCCCCGGGCACAAACAGAGTAATATTGTGTATGCTGTTCAGTGTCAGGAGGGTGATCGGTCTTATATCGGGGAAATTAAACAGCAACTGGCCAAAAGGATGGACCAGCACAGAAGATCAACATCATCAGGTCAGGACTCTCTGGTCTACACTCATCTCCAGGCCAGCAGTCACTCTTTCAGGGATGAAGATGTTCACATCCTTGATAGAGAGGAACGATGGTTTGAGAGAGGAGTAAAGGAGGCCATCAATCAAGACTGAGCTGAATACAGCTTCTCAGACTGAGGAAGTCTTTCGGACGAAAGACGAAACGTTTCTACAGTTTTTTTGCTTTGTTTTGTTTTGTTTTTTTGAATGTCCAGAGGACCAGACTTAGCTTTTTTAGATTTTTTTCTACCTGGACTATTGAGCATGCATCAGGGTATAAACATATAACCTTAAATAACGTATTTAGACAGTTTATCATTTTTACAAAAAAAGGTTATTTGAGGTGAGTTAAGTATGAAGTTTTGCATTTAAAATAGTTAGGTAATATCATTGTCATTTAATTTCATAAAATTTGTAAATCCATTTTTAAAAAAATCTAAAGTTTAGAATGATTATACAATATAGAAGTCACCACACTAATGTTCACTTTTTGAATTTTCACTTAATTCATTATTTTGTGTATATATTTTTTTCCATTCAACCTTTATTTATACAGGTTAATCACATTGAGCCTCAGGGACTCATAAACAAGAGAGACCGGAATATCTGTGTATGGATGTATCTAATCTTTGTTTTTCCATTTTTGTATTTAAGGTTGCCGAAAATGTAGTAAGCTGACGGTGTTCCTGTTTGAATACATCACTGAACGCAGGACAAATGCGGTAAGACTTAAAGTGTCATCTATTGATTGACTCACCTGACCTCATGTGGTACTTGTGATGGAACAAAGTTGTGTATACAATGTCCCAGTTGATATTACCTGGTTGATATAAATGTTAGAGTGCAGTAGAATCCTATTAAAAACGTTAATGTATTTGTGTAGTGGACCTACCCAGGGTCAAACTAAGGTTTTTGAACTGTCCAGTGATGACCTTTACTGACCTCTCAGTAAAGCAAGACATTTACCACAAAATCATTCCATTAGTTGTAATCTGAGAATATAGTCATCAAAAGAGACTATTTCTATCTTTGATTTTATTCTAATGTAATCAAAAGAATAACTTTTGTCATTTTCATGATATATGTTATATGCTGTTATTCTTTAAATGTGAAACATCAATGTGTCATTTCTGCAAGTGAAAAGGTGTCAAAGTTCAGCTAAAATGTCAAACTGACTTACACTGAAATTGTTTTTGTCGAGTTTAAGCTAAAACTCTCATCTAGCGTCTGAAAGTCTCTCACTCAGATACTTTTCCTAAACAATTTCCTTCTCTGCGCTGAATTTCACCTTGAATAGTGATAACAAGTGGACCAATGAAAAAGAGACAAGCCTCACTCCTCTCATGATCCTCTTTTAAGTTCTAACTTTTGCGGAAACGCTTCAGAGTTTGCTGGGAGCTTCAAAGACATGAAGACGTCCCAAAGAGCTGAATGAATGCCTGTCACCCGCCAAGGACAGTCATTCAGCTAAGGATTGTATAACATGCTGTTATGAATCCACTTCGAACAAGCGTAAGCTCAAGACTTTGTTTATTCCTTCATGGAATAGTTATCTTGAAGTCAGAGGCCTGAAGCTGACACATTTTCTGATGACCAACGCGAAACCCAGGAGACGTTGAAACGTAAACGAATACCCTGCTCGAAGGTACTGGTTCCCACAAGGACCCGTGCATCTGAAAAGCTACAAGGTCTTCTCTCTTACCAGGCTGTCGTCAAAAGGTAAAGAGCTGTTTACAAACGTACCTGGATTTTAGCAGAAGTCGGAGGAGAAGTGTCACTTTGGTAACATGCTCACGATAATTTCCTTTAAACCATCTTCCTCCTATTCTCCTTTCCCTCAATTCTAAGCTGGAAACTATTTTAAGCTAAAGAGCCCACAGACTAAATATGTTAACATCCAGTATTGAAGTCTGTTGTGTGAATTTAAGTGTGCTGACGTATTAAATTGAAAGAAAGTGAAATCATATCAATCAAGTGTAATGGTGTTAATTTAGTGATTTATTTTAAATAAATGGTAGTGTCGCCTGGCATACCAACTAAGTTAACGTCTTTGTCACTTAATGGCCTTGTTTATTTATCCATCATAAAGATCACAGAAATATTGGGTAAACTGAAAAAGAAAAGAATCCGTGAAATTACTATTCAATCTGAATAAGTAAATTAATTAAGGTAAAGAGGTCAGTATTAATATGTGACCTCCTCATAATCCTTTACATCTGGTGGCCCTCGTACGTGTTTTCTGAAAGTTTATTGATAAATCTGTAGTCTCTCATGAACTGTAACGTCATGTTTGCATATTAGGATCCAAGTTTTAAACTCTAAGGATAATAATTTTGGCTGGAAGTGTCAAGACAGGCAGATTCTGCATGTTTTTATCATTTGGAGCTGTGAGATTATTATCGTTTCAACTCTGTTACACGCTGTTGGAAGCATTCAGGTGAGGTTTTGTCAGCCCGTGGTCTGTGGGGGTTCTGGTTCCGGTCCAGTTCACACAGACTCCTGTACGAAGCTTTGTTTGACCGCCGTGTCAAAAGCTTGAAAGCTATAATTAACATCTAAAAGATCGCTGTGCTGGTATTTTACATGTTAGAGCAGGTCAAAGAATCATATTACTGTTAGAACGTTGTCGGATAGTGGTTCTGTTCAGACCAGAGTTTCTGCTCCATGAAAAAGTGGACCTGAACCGACCTTGAACGCGGCTCCGAGGGAGTCCGTGTCGTGTTACAGTTGACGTGCTGGTTACTGAGCGTAGCTTAGTTGTGCCTGTTTTAAATGTGATTGCCATGTTTCAGGGTTTTGGGGAGTTAATTTGAAGCGTTTGAGTTGTTTTAAGAGTAGGGATGTAACGATACACAAAACTCACGAGACGAGACGAGACGAGAAAATCACAGATCTTGCGAGAACGAGACGAGATTTTAACATTAGTTCAAGAAAACTTCAAAGATCGGTTTTATGCCACAAAAAGGCTTTTATTCTGTTTTAACATGTATTACAAACCCAACTGATGTCTTCATTTTACTGATTGAATCTCCTTAGACCTTAGAACAGTGGTTCTTAACCTTTTTTGAGCTACCGAACCCTCAAGTTTCATATGGCCACTCACCGAACCCCTCTTTTTTAATATATAAAATATGATTTTTTTTTTTCCAAATTCTACAACATCACCTTGCTCAAAGAACAAAAGCAACACAGTGCATGAACTCACAACAACTTTATTCTGGCCCAATAAGAGTTTCATCCCCCAAAAATATTTTTGTACAATTTTTAATCATCAAAGAGGAATTTGGGATAATTTATCTTCAGCTGCTGTTCCGAGTAGCAGATTTGCCATCTTTAATGCAGCTGGTTTTATGAGAGATTCACCAATGGAGTGTGGCTTACCCTGCTTTGCGATCAAATAAGCAACTTCGTACGATGCTGCGAGGATCGGTTTGCTAACAGGTACAAATCCAAGAGCAGGCAGAGTGGCCCTTTCATCATATCTGGCTCGTTGCACCTTGAAATGAACAAAAAAAGGTAATTATTAGGTTGAAAGTGTCAGAAATTACCACAAAATTTTTAATTGACCTTAAACCAGAAAAAGAGTACTAAAACATGTTGCTGAAAAGGTAGAATAAGCTTTTAAATTAGCAAAAGAAAGCAAAAAGAATATATTTGCCCAATTAGGCTGAAAGAAGCAGAAATGAGCACAAAAATGTGGAAATTATCTGAAGAAAATCTAAAATTAGAAAAAAGATTCAGCTGAAAAGTAGCTAAAATAGCAGAAAGAAGCATCACCAGAATGAAGTTGAGAGAGCACATTTTTGCTGAATTAGGATGACATTTTTTTTAATAAGAGCATTAAATGTGGAATTAGCTTAAAAAGCTAAAATTAGCATAGAAACAACATCATATCTGGCTCGTTCACCTTGAATTCAGCAGGCGTTGTGTTCTTGTACTGTATTCTCCGTCTGTGCATCTTCATGAAGTGTTCCTTCAGTTTTGCCGGCGCCAGACTAGTTGCTCAACTTCGTGTTGCATATCATGCAGATAGGACGCTGACTCCCATCCCGTTCCGTGACACAAGTGAATCCATGTCCAACCACTTTCTTTTTTTGCCCGACATATTTACCGTAGTTTGTAAACACACGACGTACAGCCATTTACTTCATGCGCGCGTTATATTTCCGCATCACTGCACTGAATCGTGTGTTGCCAGATTGGGTGGTTCACCGCGATTTTCCTTCTGACTTTTGCGGATAGAGAGTGCTTTGGGCGGGTGGTACTCTATCTGGCAACACCGGTCACACCGGTGTTTACACGCGTGTCTTTACATTCGGGGCAGCGTCGGGACCCTCCATCAATGTAGAGGCGTCTCGTCTGCGGTAGTTCCATCAGTAGTTGGGGCGTCTTCTATAGCAACTTCATCCGGCGAAGCCATGCTGTCCGTGACGCTGACTTGCTAGGGGCTCTGCTAGCGCTAGCATTAGCATCTCGCGAGACAACGTTACCTCTCAACGAGAGATATCGCGGGAGTTTAATATCGCGAGATCTCGTACAACGAGATCTCGTTACATGCCCATTTAAGAGTCTATAAAGTTGTGGTCTGCTGTGCAAGCTGACGTTAAAAGGACGTGTACTGCATGTCTGTTTATGAGCTGTGATTGGATAAACGAGAGCTGTGAGCTGTCAATCACTCGTGGCGAGCGCTGATTCGCTGTAGTGGGAACGCACGCCGTTGCGAACAACCCACTTTGTCGTCATTTCCGGCACTGCACTGGTCGAAGGTAAGAAACTACATTCACCATGAACGCTTGGGAATGAACTACAAACGCTGTGATTGATTGGTTGACGTCACGTATCTGTTTAGCGAGCTCCGCCTCGCTCAACGGAAGCTGGTGACGCGCTGCGTCGACCCGCCTACTTGTGTCGTCATTTCCAGGTGCACTTCGGGTGACAAGCGGTTCACAGGACAAACGGAGATTTCACTGAGAGTTTAAAAACTCATTTAAAGCCATCTAAACTGTCTAACAACATAGATTTGTCTCTGACAAGACCGCAGTTCGAGCGTTTATCACGAACACACTAGAAACTAACTCTAAAAGGTAGTTTTCAGTTAAAGGTTCAGTATGCAGTTTCTGTAGAACTGCAGCAGTTAGAAATATTTTCAACAGGCAAAGCATTCTGATCCCTCCCCCTCAGAGCCATATGTGGCTCTGCCCCCTTGTGGTCTGTTGAATTTCAAATTCAAGCTCTGTTTTTATTGGCTGATTCAAATTCAAGCTCTGTTTTTATTGGCTGGTTACAAACTCTGTTTTTATTGGCTGGAAAATGGCGGGTCACCTTTTCTTTTTAGAAATGCTTATTTACCACCTGGAGAAGCAAGGGGACAATATTTTTTTAATTTTTTTTCAGAGATTACCTGGCTAACATCAGTCTGTCAGGAGGTAGTGACAGAGTGAAGAAATATGTTCATAAAAAAAGCTACATACTGCAGCTTTAAATACTGAATAAAATAAATCAGTCTCCTCGTGATAAAATTACGACTCAAAGCTGCCCCCTGTGGGTTAAAAGACGTTGACAGATGAGTTTTCTCAAATACATCATGAGAAGTCAGCATTTTTATGGTGAATTACCAGCTTTTAAAATTGTTCTGTACGCAAACAAAAACTCCTGTTTATTCTAAATACAAATTTTAGAATAACAGAGGTACAGACAAACAATTTATGCTCATTTTAAATACTGAAGAGATTTAAAATAACACTCAAGAAGCATTTTTTATTTGATTTTCAAATAAATAAATAAAAATGATGGAGAACAGAGCAATTCCACATTAAGCTCTTCACATCTCTGAATTTTAAACAGAATTGGTGTGCACAACTGCACACTTTTAGTTAAAAATGGCATTTTTAACGTTTTTCTGTGTACAATTAATGACTCCAGTTTATTTTAAATAAAAAGTTTAAAATAACAAACAAAATTACATTTTTCACTCCAGATAACTGCGGCAACTCAAACAGTTTTACTGAATCTGAAATACATTCTCTTGGAGCAAAATAAAACAAAATCTGCTAACATTTTAGTGTGAACATTGCATTTATTTGAAATCTTTAAGAAGGCGGTTGAGTGAAAGACAGAAAACATTAAGCGTGGTTTAATAGTAATTGTTTTAAAAAATAGGTCTATTAAGTTAATACGGCCACGAAGGCTTAACTTACCATATTTTTCATTGAAGGTAAAACCTAAAATAAATAAAAAGGTACTGAATGAAGGAAAGACTTGTTTATAGATTACAGGAACAAACCCAGAAAGCTGTTTTAGTTAAATAACTCACCGCTAAGAAAGCATTTATTTGCATACACTATTATAAATACCGTCTTATTGATTCAAACAAACATCTCTCATTAATTTGGAGAAATTTCAAAACAAAGATGGGATATGACGATTATGATGAAGCTTTCAAGCTGATCGCATCAAGGCGTGAAGAGCTGGAAGTATTAAAGCAGAAGTGCATTCAAGAACGTGAAGAAGATCACCGAAAAAAACTTGAGTTCGAACGTTTGTTAGGCGAATTAAAAACACAACGGGGTGCTGTAAATGTTTGTGACGCTCACAGACAAAACAATGACCCGATCTGGTTAAAAACAAAACCAGAGCGTGAACTACATTACCAACAAAAGGTCGTATCCCAGTCGCAAAAAATAGGCGAGGTTCTCTCTCCTAAAAAAGGCGAGAAGAAACATGTTTTTCAAACTAACAAACCACGTAGTGAAGATGCCCACTGGAACAATGAGCCGGAGTGGCTCAGACAAGACCCAGAGTACATAAAACGATTTCAAAGGGGGGGCGCACATCCTAGAGATAAGAAAGATGGTCACAAAAGTAAACCATATCACAAAAGGGGGTCCAAACAGGAACCCCCAGTTCAAGGACAAGCCACTCCTGCCCCTGCACTGCGGACTAGACAGTCCGGGAGTAGCAAAAGGTCACAGAAGTTCCAGGAAAAAGGCAACATACCTCTAAGCTCTGAGGAGATAGTGGACATAAGTTGGTTGTTTGAAAACTTGAATGATACAGAGGATGACCGAACTGGTACAATGCGTGATGTTGTCTTTGATAACTCAGAGCCCACATATAACCAACTGCTCAAAGCAAAGATTGAATTGATACACCGTCGTCTCAAAGGCCCTCTGACCTCGGAAGAGGTAGAGGACATACGTCGGTTGTTAAAAGAGTTGGATAATACTAGCAAGAATGAACAAGATTTTCAAACTGACATACACCGAAATGTTGGTACCAGCTGGAACAGTGACTCAAAATGGTTTAAAGGGAGCCCCGCCCCTGAAGCACCTCAGATTGAAAAATCTGAGACAAGCAACGAACCACAAAAGGTAGGTGTTCACTCTCTAAGAGACCCACAACGGTTCAGATCGAACCAGATGGGTGAAAACCAAGGTCCATCGGTGGGTGGACTTCAAAAGAAATTGAAGGATGAGGACCTATACTCATGTAACTATGCGTGGTCCCAACAGTCACCCCCGAGCCTTGGAACTGCACCTCCCGCGCCTCGAACAGAACAGTTCAAGACAGGCAAAGAGTCACGAATGTCCCGGAATAATGGCCCAACACCTCTATGCTCGGAAGAGACAGAGGAAGTAAGTAGTTTGTCAGTAGATTTGAATGTTACTGTGCTTGACCAACCTGATACAATGAGTGGCGTTATCATTGATAATGACACTATCAACATTGACCAACCTGGAGCGATGTGTAGCACTGTCTTTCACAAAGACTCAGAGCACACAAATAACTCAGCGCACACTACTACCAACATTGCCATGGATGTTGACAGCAAACCAATTGCTGACACACAACAACATCCTGAAGGTCATGATGCTGACAGCCAACAAGATGCTGACAGTAAACAAGATTACACAGACAGAGTCACACGTGAACAGAAACGTGGGCCAAGACCTGTGAGGTTTCTGTGTAACTTTATACAAAGGGGGGTGGCTAAGAAAGCTTACCTGCCTATCACACTGGAAGGTGTCCTTGAGCGTGAAGCCCTCCTGGATGGTAGTGCTGATATAACCATTATGTCGGCCAAGCTGTTCAAGGAGCTGAGGACCGCCGCTAACGGTGTTGACAGGCAAATACCCTTTGAGAAATGTGCTATTGAGCTACAGGGTCTCGCAGAGACGAGAACAACCCTAACAGCTATGGCTATGGTTCACATGCAGATTGGCGAAATGACACTACGCCACCCGGTGTACGTGTCTAAACTTGACTCATTCCCATTTTTGGTTGGCCAAGATTTTATAAACCGCTTCAACGCGATTATAGATTATGGTCGACGGAAAATGTGGAGCACAGTGAGAAAACCCCTGCCAATAAAAGTGCCTCCTAGTTGTGATACAGACTGCCTAACCGCAGGTACCGCAGAGGACACAAGGGACTGCTCATCCGAGGACGAGAGCCCGGTAAGTGAACCTTCAACTACAGGTGAGACAGAAGAGACCCAAAAGTTGGACCAAACTCTGGCCCAACAAGAGAACCTCCTCTGTGAGCTGACACATTCAGCACTCCCTGACCACTGCCTATCACAGGTAGTGAAAGGTGTTGAGATCCAAGGATCCCACACCGAAGACGCTGTACTGTCCTCTGAGACAGGTAATTCGGCAATCAACCAAGCTTTCAATGAAACCTTGGTTCAAGGGCATCTGAGTCCAGAAAATGACAGTCAACCAAACGCTGACAGTCACTTGGACATCATTGTTGCAGACTACGAGGACCCCTCTTCAGACAAGAAGGGGGCAAACTCACATTACCTACCACAGGTAGAGAAGGGTGTGGAGATCCAAGGACCCCACACCGAGGTTGCTGTACTGTCCCCTGGGACAGGTAAATCGGCTATCAGCCAAGCTTTCGATGAAACCTTGGTTCAGGAACATTTGTGTCTAGAACTAATCAGAAATGACATAGTTTTTACAGACTCAAAGGGCCTCTATTCAGTCGAGAGGTGGGAAGACATACACAACGACAGTGACCCGTCGCAGTCTGTACAATCAGACACATCTGCGACTGCGCCAACGGTTGTGGCACACCTGAATTACACGGACAGGGGTAAACGTAAGAAGATACGTTGGCCAAAACCTAAACGATTCCTGTGTACCGTCTTCTCTCAGCTGCGCGAACAGCTTAAACTGAACGATGGCATCCTAACTTGTGCCCATGGTCGGACGTCCTCACCTGTGATCGTGGTCCCCCATGACCAAAGGGGGGTGATGTTAGGCCATGCCAAAGACAAAGATTTGAATGTACACCTCAGAAACACTTTTGCTTTCGCCCAGAAAAACCTGGAAAGATCCGCTGAAGGACGCAAGGCGTACTATGACCAGAAGGCCTCTCACAATGAACTCCAAGTGGGAGACAGAGTCTGGTACTATACGTTCGCCCCAGCAACCGGGAAAGGAGGGTCCGAGACCGGAACTCTCGCCCGCAAACTAATGCCCAGGTGGACTGGACCTCATCTGATAACAGACAAAGTGTCCTCAGTCGTCTACGAAATCAAAATCAGCAAAGGCCGCAAAGAGCCAATTGCTAAATGGGTACATCGAAATCAGATCAAACCTTACAAGGCGTTCAATGACTCCACAAAAGACAAAGATCTCACAAACTCACCGACTTCATGGGATAATAAGGTCGTCCAAACACAAGTTAGTAAATAAACTAATCAGGTTTAAACTACCGTATTTTCCACCCTATAAGTCGCATTGTCCAATTTGAACTTAGAAGCGCTAAGTCTAAAACCCACAACAAAAAACTAACCTTAACAACCGTTTAAATCCACGAGATTTAATTTGACCTCGGTCATAAAGTTGAGACCTGTTTTCTTGTGTGTTGCACTTTGGAATCTGACGACAAGAGTGTGTCGAAGCAGTGAAACGTTGTTTCCTTGTTGTTTAGTCATTACTGTTGTCATTAGTTGAGATATTGTTTTGGTTCTGAACACTCCCAGCCAAAAAGGTTTTGTATTAACATTGGTTAATGAATGATATGGATTTAACTATGCCAACATGCAGTTCGTTTTGTTAAATCTCAATCGTCGAAGAGTCAATGTAGTTTAAAGCTACTCAAGGTACCATAAACTACACTGGTCTCACAATTTCTAAATTGAACCGATTCGATCGTTTCTATTCTAGATTATCTATTCATTTTGATGAGTCTCGCCATAGACTTCAAAATTTATTAGGAATACCAAATCCTACGTCGTTCGTCTAAAAGACAACAGACATTTAGATCAAACTATATTTCATTTTTTTATTTTAGTTTAACCTAAACTAAGTAATGAATGGAGGAATAGTTTGGAATTAGAGGCCTTCGTTACAGAAGCCCTCCAAAATTTTATAGGTATAGATCCCTATATCTAATTTTACAGAATTGATCCACCCCTTAATTGGTAATTGTAGCTGATCTAAACCATGATAGCTTACATACCAGGTGCATATAGGTAGGGCCTAATGTAAAATCCCAATCATAAGCCCACCTAAAAAACCACATAATTGCATGACACATAGAACCAGAGTGGCACTGACTGGAAACCAACCAGCCAACAACCTTCGATGTGGGGACCTGCAGCTCCAACGCTTGGTCTTCAACCTCCATCCAAGGGTCGCCTCCTCTGCGTCAATCGAGGGATCCCCTCTACATGCTGATTATGAAAACAATTGTTGCTGATCAATCAACAAAACTAATCGTTGTGGAATTACCGCTGTGGATTATAAGACTTTGCTTTCCAAGGGATCACAGACTTTGTTTTCCAAGAGTTAACAGACTTTGTTTTCCAAAGGATTAAAAGCTTTTCGCAATGGGATTACCTCCGAACAGTATGGAATTTCCAAAAACTTTATGGGATTATAATTTTTGATTTTTCTTTTCCACTTACTGGATTGCTTCAAGATCAAAGACAGTTCAAGGTTTCCTTTCGTGTTGGACCCCATCCCCAAGGACTGGCGATGGCTTCCAAAAGGGGGGAGATGTAGTGGACCTACCCAGGGTCAAACTAAGGTTTTTGAACTGTCCAGTGATGACCTTTACTGACCTCTCAGTAAAGCAAGACATTTACCACAAAATCATTCCATTAGTTGTAATCTGAGAATATAGTCATCAAAAGAGACTATTTCTATCTTTGATTTTATTCTAATGTAATCAAAAGAATAACTTTTGTCATTTTCATGATATATGTTATATGCTGTTATTCTTTAAATGTGAAACATCAATGTGTCATTTCTGCAAGTGAAAAGGTGTCAAAGTTCAGCTAAAATGTCAAACTGACTTACACTGAAATTGTTTTTGTCGAGTTTAAGCTAAAACTCTCATCTAGCGTCTGAAAGTCTCTCACTCAGATACTTTTCCTAAACAATTTCCTTCTCTGCGCTGAATTTCACCTTGAATAGTGATAACAAGTGGACCAATGAAAAAGAGACAAGCCTCACTCCTCTCATGATCCTCTTTTAAGTTCTAACTTTTGCGGAAACGCTTCAGAGTTTGCTGGGAGCTTCAAAGACATGAAGACGTCCCAAAGAGCTGAATGAATGCCTGTCACCCGCCAAGGACAGTCATTCAGCTAAGGATTGTATAACATGCTGTTATGAATCCACTTCGAACAAGCGTAAGCTCAAGACTTTGTTTATTCCTTCATGGAATAGTTATCTTGAAGTCAGAGGCCTGAAGCTGACACATTTTCTGATGACCAACGCGAAACCCAGGAGACGTTGAAACGTAAACGAATACCCTGCTCGAAGGTACTGGTTCCCACAAGGACCCGTGCATCTGAAAAGCTACAAGGTCTTCTCTCTTACCAGGCTGTCGTCAAAAGGTAAAGAGCTGTTTACAAACGTACCTGGATTTTAGCAGAAGTCGGAGGAGAAGTGTCACTTTGGTAACATGCTCACGATAATTTCCTTTAAACCATCTTCCTCCTATTCTCCTTTCCCTCAATTCTAAGCTGGAAACTATTTTAAGCTAAAGAGCCCACAGACTAAATATGTTAACATCCAGTATTGAAGTCTGTTGTGTTGAATTTAAGTGTGCTGACGTATTAAATTGAAAGAAAGTGAAATCATATCAATCAAGTGTAATGGTGTTAATTTAGTGATTTATTTTAAATAAATGGTAGTGTCGCCTGGCATACCAACTAAGTTAACGTCTTTGTCACTTAATGGCCTTGTTTATTTATCCATCATAAAGATCACAGAAATATTGGGTAAACTGAAAAAGAAAAGAATCCGTGAAATTACTATTCAATCTGAATAAGTAAGTTAATTAAGGTAAAGAGGTCAGTATTAATAGTGACCTCCTCATAATCCTTTACATTTGCATTAAAGCTACAGTATGTAATGTTTCCCCTCAAAAAATGAAGAAAAAAAACTATATACATTTTCTTGTTTTTTTTACACTTTTTATTTATTTTTCTACCTGGATTAGGATTGCATCAGGATTGTTTTTTACAAGTTTGAAATTGTCACTATGTTGTGACCTTACAGTATGAGACAGAAAATATATGAAAAAATCAAGCTCCTCTACATTCTCCCAGTGCTAACTAGAAACAACTTTCAACCAACAACCAAACAATTAGACTAGCCCTGTCTCAGATAAGAAAAGTGTAATTTAACAGGCACGTTTATACATTTACAGTTGGTAAACGGACATCACAATTTATTTTTTGATTTGAAACTGGTTACGTTTAGGACATTCCTGGTACTTAAAACATTCTGAGAAAAAGAAGAGTAAACCATGCTTATATTGAAGAGGGAGTTGTGATCTCTTTCTAGGTGTCATTGTCTCCCCCTTCATCACCCCAAAAAACATAGTTACACAGGAAATTATCGGCATACATAGGACAATTTGGAACAAGGCTGTAACTTCACAAAATGTGAACATATTTGTGCTGTGAGTGAATAAATTGTAGCTTTCTTTTATTTCCCCTTCTGTTTAGGGCAAAGAGGAAGTTAAAGTTCATTGGAGTCCTTGCTCTGATTGGTAAGAAGTGATTAATTTTTTTAAAGAAATGTATTTCTGTTGAAAGGGGCAGTATCATGGAAAATCAACATTTCGAGCTTTACGTCATGTTATAATGTCATCGAAACTATACCTGGAGTGTTGCTTTGATTTTTTTCATGCATGTTAGACAAATCCTGTAATATCCCATGTCAAACAAAAATTAGTGGTGGTACATACCGGTAAACATTTACTTTCACAAAGCGCTATAGCCACAAAGCTGCTCCTCTGAGCTTCTGCCTCAGAAATCACACATTCCTCGTGCCTTCCCTCTATAGCTCCTCCATACCAATATAAAATGGCTCAATTTGCATAGAAAAAACATAATACTGTCCCTTCAATAGTTCTTGCTGGCAGTAATCTGAGACTTGCACTTTTTTGTATGTTTTGATTTTTGTAGACTATTGCAACTTAATAAATAAAGTATACTTGGGTTAAATGCAGAGACGAATTTCGTCTGTGTATGGGAAACATACGCAGATGACAGGAAAATACATTATTATTATTATTATTATTATTATTATTATTATTATTATTATTATTATTATTATAAAATAAACACCTAAGTACAAAAGCTTTGAACAACATGTATACTGTATATCTTAAAAAGATGAATTTAAGAACAGTACAGTAAATCCACAACCGTAATTTATAATTGTTGGTATTTTCTAGCGGGAAAACCTGGGATGACACGTGGGAACCTGAAGGTCAATTCTCACAGTTTGCTGTCTCTGACGTGCCACCTCCTTGAGCCTGCAAGCAAGTCCTTCAAAGAATGTGGTTTTTTTTTATGTTACAAAGTGTTTACGGTACTCATTTACCTTGTTCATTCCATTAATGACCACTGTTGTCATTGGGGAGGAGACTGAGGAGTCTCCAGGCTCGAACCAGCAGACTGAGAGACAGCTCTGTTCATCAGGCAGTCAGGATGCTAAACTCTCTGCCTGCTCTGCCCTCCCACCTTGTACTGCCTTAATCACAAAAAACTTTCACACATTACCACACAACACAAAGTTTTTAACACTGGACTCTGTGTCATCAATACGGGTCATTCACTCAACTCACGGTCATGTGCTCATTCAGTTTGCACTACTTCTCATATTTGCACTAATGTTTGTATTACATTACTGCCTATAGTCATACTACTGTTTACATTTATTACTACTGTTTACATCTAGACTTTTTATATCTTCACTACTGCTGATATACAGTTTACATCTAGACTTTTTATATCTTCACTACTGCTGATATACAGTATATATTATTTTTACTAGCCTTATTGCATAATGCCACTTTATCTCTACTGTGTACATTAACCTCATATGCTGCTTTGTCACTCTTTACAAATGTCAAATGCCAGAACCTTCATTTATTTTATAGATATACTTTTTATACTTTATACTTCGGGACAGTATTACACTCAATTTCATTTTATGATTATGTTTATTAAATGTTGGTGTTTTTGGTGTTGGTGAAAATTTTTATACTTTTATACTACTATGGAAAACTACTATGAAAAACTCAGGACAGTATTATACTCTATTTCATTTTATGATTATGGTTATTAAATGTTGGTGTTTTGGTGTTGGTGAAACTTTTTATACTTTTATACTACTATGGAAAACTACTATGAAAAACTCAGGACAGTATTATACTCTATTTCATTTTATGATTATGGTTATTAAATGTTGGTGTTTTGGTGTTGGTGAAACTTTTTATACTACTATGAAACACTAATATGCAAAAAACTCAGGACAGTACTAAACTTTTATTATTTCATTTTATGCTTGTTTATTAATTGTTTAGTGTTTAAATGGTTACTTGTGCACGGAGGGACTGAGAGATAAATGCAATTTCAATCCTGTGTATGTCCTGTACATATTGCAGTTTTGATAATAAAGTTGACTTTGACTTTGAAGATGGTGCTGTAAAGAGTTGTTTTTCATTGTTTTGAATGTTGTTGTGGATGTATGTACAAAGTCATGTCTCTACAAATACCAAAACATAAACAAGTGAATGCAACTTGGAAGTGTTTTTATGTTGAAAATCTATAAAATTAGCACTACCTTGATGTATACCGGTAGTAAAAAGTCATATTTTTTAGAGCTAAATTAGATTTGCAAAATGTATGTAATTTATAATAGTAACATTGTTGATGACGTTACCGGAGAAAAGTATCAACAAAGACATTTTTACGTTTTCTCCAGTTAAGCTGACCATAACAGAAAAAATAATAATAAGCATTATAGACTAAATGATGCTGAAAAAACTATAGAATAATAATAATAAATAAATATTTGTAGGTTATAGCTACCGGTAATTTGATGGCACAAATAAATTCCGTTTGGCTCACCAGAGGTCAAACCACATGACTGATTTCAGGCAGATTTCTGTTGTCCTACAATATTACAAGCTTAAACTGAGATTAAACAAATTATATTTCATATTTATATACTAGAGAAAGTGTACATCTCAGAATAAGATTAATCTACTGTATATCCAAAGTTTATAAGTCCAGGGTTATTGCAGATCTGACCTATAAAATCCAGGAAGTTCCTGTCTATTCCATCTTTCTATTGTTGCCCCATACTGCAGCTTGGCAACATTTCCTTGAATAAAGGCTGATTGTACCCTGTGAGTTTGAGGCCTGTAAGTGGGGTCCAAAGTCCCTCCGAATGTCAAAAGCTCATGCATTTCAGATTACAAGTGATTATAATAACTGATAAGGGCCATTTAATAGTTGATAACATCTGAAGCTGGTGTAATTATTAGCTGGAAGATGGGCACAAAATTTTCTGTGATCAATTTCATTCAATCTTTATTGAAACAGGTTAGTTCCATTGATCTACGGGGACTCATTTACAAGAGAGACTTGAAATTTAAAAAAATAGTGATGACAATAGCGGTCAACAATAGACAATCACAAATGATGCATACATGTATATATTTTTTTTTTTCAATTGAAAACAAAATGATAATTAAAAGGGATAATTATAAGGTAATTATAAGATAATTATGCCTTAAATTTTAATGCCTGATATGATTTGGGCATTCCTGTAGGAACCTATAGATACTTGGTACCATAAAGGTATTCTCATAAATCCAAAAAAAACCTTCTCACATCTCTGTGTGCTTCCTAAGCACTGCAAAACGGCTGAGCTGTTATAATCTCAAGGGTATAGAAATATTTGTTAAACCAAAATGTAGAACCAGTTTGAAGGGTTGGTCAACCTCAATTCAAGGGATTGGATTGTGGAATGGTTTGGAGACTGAAGTAAAAAATGCATAAATGATGATTACATTTGTAGTTTTATAGTTAGGTGAATTGTTTCTTATTTTTTGTTTAATGAATTAAATATGATGTTTGATTTGATTGATTGTAAGAGGGACAGTGAAGCGGGCGCTGTACCGGTCTGTCGTGGTGAAGAGAGAGCTGAGTCAAAAGGCAAAGCTCTCAATTTACCGATCGATCTACGTTCCCACCCTCATCTATGGTCATGAGCTTTGGGTTATGACCGAAAGAACAAGATCTCGGATACAAGCGGCTGAAATGAGTTTTCTCCGCAGGGTGTCTGGACTCTCCCTTAGAGATAGGGTGAGAAGCTCAGTCATCCGGGAGGGACTCGGAGTAGAGCCGCTGCTTCTCCACATCGAGAGGAGCCAGTTGAGGTGGCTCGGGCATCTGGTTAGGATGCCTCCTGGACGCCTCCCTGGTGAGGTGTTCCGGGCATGTCCCACCGGGAGGAGACCCAGAGGAAGACCCAGGACACGCTGGAGGGACTATGTTTCTCGGCTGGCCTGGGAACGCCTTGGGATTCCCCCAGAGGAGCTGCTCCAAGTGGCTGGGGAGAGGGAAGTCTGGGCCTCCTTAGGCTACTACCCCCGCGACCCGACCCCGTATAAGCGGAAGAAAATGGATAGATGGATGGATGGATTACAAATTTAAAATTTAATTAAATTAAATGAAAAAGCAAAAGAGTGCACTAATCACGGGCCAATAAGCTTAACATGGTGGGACCTTAAACTAAACTCAAAGCCAAGCAGCTCTGAGCTGTTTCCACAACTCTTTCTCTCCCTCCACTGCAAATAGAAATGTCACTCTCCATAAGGTCAGATCTTGGCATCTAAGTCAAGAGCAACATCAACTGATTTTTCTTGAGACCATTAACAACATTTCATGAGTCTGTGTACATACATCCACTTTTAACAGTTCATGCGTGGCTTTTCTCCAGGTACTCTGGTTTCCTCCCACAGTCCAAAAACATGCACGTTAGGTTGTTTGTTAACTCTAAATAGCCCCTAGGTGTGAGTGAGAGAGTGAATGGTTGTTTGTCTCGTTTGTCTCTATGTGGCCCTGTGATGGACTAGAGACCTGTCCAGGTTGTAGCCCGCATCTCGCACAGTGATTGGATATGGGCACCGGCAACCCCCGTGACCCCAAAATGGAAGAAGTGGTTAAAAGATAATGGGCAGATGGATGGATCTGAATAATTTAAAATTGACCAAATACTGAATACATTTTTTATGAGTCCCTTAAGTGATGTCTAATGGTGGATGGTGGGAGTGGGGTACAAGTTTGCAATGATTGCCCATGACAGAAAGGGGTGAGTAAACTCCACTTTTTATAATAGCATGCCCAAAAAGGTCCTAGAAAAGATTGTTTTTACTCAACTTCAATCTTTTCTAGAGCTCAACAACCTGTTTGAAAAATTTCAGTCAGGTTTTCGAGCTTGTCACAGTACTGAATCTGCACTGCTCAAAGTACAGAATGACATTCTTCTGTCCCTGGATGCAAAAAACCCTGCACTGCTGGTGATGTTAGACCTCTCAGCAGCTTTTGACACCGTCGACCATCAGGTACTAATCAACCGCTTGTCTCAGCAGGTTGGCCTCCAGGGAGCTGTGCTTGAGTGGTTCAAATCTTACCTGTCTGGGAGAACTTTCTCTGTCATGATAGGCGATCTGTCCTCCTCTTCATCAACCCCTCTGACCTCTGGCGTACCACAGGGATCTATTCTAGGGCCAGTCCTCTTCTCTCTTTACATGCTGCCATTAGGATCAATCATTGCACGTCATAACCTGTCTTTTCACATGTATGCAGACGATTTACAAATCTATCTGCCAGTCACTCCCAACCCCTCACCCAGTTCAAACACTCTTGTCAACTGCTTAAATGACATTAAGCACTGGCTCTCTCAAAACTTCCTCCACCTAAACACAGATAAAACTGAATGCATTTTATTTAGTGCACCTGGTGACACCAGCAACATCCTTCCCAGTCCCAGTGTTGGTTTCCCCCTCCCCCACTTCAACCCGGTGGTCAGAAATCTTGGAGTGCAGCTTGACTCCAACTTAAAGTTTGATAAACAGATCAGTTCTGTTGTCAAGACCAGCTTCTTTCAGCTCCGACTGCTCTCCAAAGTCAAGTCATTTCTCAGCCGTGGTGATCTGGAGAAGGCCATCCATGCCTTTGTGACCTCCAGACTTGACTATTGTAATGCTTTGTATGTTGGTATTAATCAATCCTCCATCTCCCGTTTACAGCTTGTACAGAACTCTGCCGCGCGCCTTTTGACCAACACACGAAAATATGAACACATCACTCCTGTCCTGTCCTCTCTACACTGGCTCCCGCCCTTACGCAAGAAAAATATATTTTACAATATATTTTTCAACAATATATTGCATTTCATAATAATGTAATTTTGGGGTTGTTTGAAAGTATTTGACAAGATTAAGGTTACTGTGGTTTGTATCAGTTGATATGGATTATTAATACCCTAAAATTAAATTAAAATTACAGCATGAAATATATATTAAAATATATATTGAAAAATATATGAACACAATATATTGTAATATATGTAATAATATATAAGGAATTGCCGCTTTTAATATATTGAAAAATATATTAGAATATATATCTACACATATATGCCAAAATATAACAAAAAATATATCAAATAATATATTTAAAATATATTGTAAAATATATGAATTTAATATATTTTATGGTATATTAACCAATATATCTAAATATATTTTGCCATATATTGAAAAATATATGAACACAATATATTGTAATATATGTAATAATATATAAGGAATTGCCGCTTTTAATATATTGAAAAATATATTAGAATATATATCTACACATATATGCCAAAATATAACAAAAAATATATCAAATAATATATTTAAAATATATTGTAAAATATATGAATTTAATATATTTTATGGTATATTAACCAATATATCTAAATATATTTTGCCATATATTGAAAAATATATGAACACAATATATTGTAATATATGTAATAATATATAAGGAATTGCCGCTTTTAATATATTGAAAAATATATTAGAATATATATCTACACATATATGCCAAAATATAACAAAAAATATATCAAATAATATATTTAAAATATATTGTAAAATATATGAATTTAATATATTTTATGGTATATTAACCAATATATCTAAATATATTTTGCCATATATTGAAAAATATATGAACACAATATATTGTAATATATGTAATAATATATAAGGAATTGCCGCTTTTAATATATTGAAAAATATATTAGAATATATATCTACACATATATGCCAAAATATAACAAAAAATATATCAAATA
>JBBPBX010036344.1:10000-31532 GCA_038048925.1 Garcialebias charrua | reverse complement strand
ATCCAAAGTAAACAAAAATTAAATGTATGGCCTAATCTGGATAACAAACCCTAAGCTTAACCAATTTTTTACCTGAACCATTTTAGGTATGCTCTAAACTTAACCTTTTTTTAAACAAAGCCTGCTTTTTCTTTTTCTTTTCTTTTCCTTTAAAAAGAAGCCACCAGAATTTAATGGCTTCAACTAAACCCAAACAGGGGATTCCTTTTAATTTGTTTTACAATTTGATTACTTACTTTGTCCACAAGATGACAACATTGTTCTACAGTAGACTCTTTGGTCTTTTAAACCAACTCCATCAGATGACCTGTTCCTTCTTCCCTTTTTTTTGGTCTTTTTCTGAAAAGAAATAAGTCAAGGTTTTAAGAAAACACAAATAATACTGTAACAAATTGTGGAAAAGAAACTATTGCTGTCATCTACAAGTTGTGTCTAAAACAATCCGGATTCAACTTTACTCTATCATAATTTTATGTTCATTTCTTCATTTTTGTTTTCATCCTCTACCTGACATGGGACATGTTTTTTGTACTTGAATTGGTGGGATAAACAGCAATGCTTGTGTTTTTGAAAAAAAGAAAAAACCTTTTTCCAAATAACAAATTTAAATAATACTAAATCCCACAGGTGTGCTCCAACTGACACTTGACCACACCCCTAATCCATAATTGGCCGGTCAAGGCACCAGAAGCCAATCAGGGCACTGCTCTCAGTTCAAAGCCACAATTTGAATTTTTTCACTATAAATACTGGATTTCAACTGTTCAGCTCATTCAAACAGCATTTTTTACCTGATGAAGGCTCAGTCAGCCGAAACGTTGTTCTTTAAATGCTGTAATTGTACATTTTGTAAATAGTTTTTATTAAAAAAGCCAGAAGGCAAAAAAGCAAGCTACAGTTTCATATCTTTTTTTGCATTTTTTCTACAATTTTGCAACTTTGAGCAGTTTACAGACATTTACTTGCTCAGCTCTACTTTAAATATTTTTGAAAAAATGCCTTACCAACACGAAGATTCGTGGTCCACGGTCCACTACAAGGGCGGGAGAAGACGACTCCAAAAACAGGACCAGCCGTACAGAAGCCCTCTGAGGGATGAGAGAGAGAGTCGTGGCCGTCCCAACTCCAGGCCTGGACGCAGAACTTATGCCTCGGTGACTCGTGGACGCCCATCCAGAAGCTGGCAGGCCCGAGATGACAGGGCGAGGGACAGAGGCCGGTCCCGTCCCGTCGAGGACTCTTCACAGAGGTACCGAGAGGACCACCACGGACACTACAGAGAGAGCACAAACACGTATCCAGTTAGAAGACAACAGCACCAACGTCATGTGAGTCCTGAGCAGAACTACTGGCCTACTGAGGCACTCCATCGATCTGATGACCGGGACTACAGAGATCCAGCTCCACCCAGACGTCCACGCCGTGAGAGTCCTCAGAGGGACTTCTGGCCTGCTGGAACCCACCCACCTCAGGATCGAGATCGCAGGTACAGCGGAGATGCAGCCCCACCTAGACGTCCACGCCGTAGGAGTCCTCGGAGGGACTTCTGGCCTGCTGGAACCCACCCACCTCAGGATCGAGACTACAGGTACAACGGCGACTCACCCCCACCCAGACGTCCACGCCGCAGGAGTCCCCGGAGGGACTTCTGGCCTGCTGGAACCCACCCACCTCAGGATCGAGACTACAGGTACAACGGAGACTCACCCCCACCCAGACGTCCACGCCGTGGGAGTCCTCAGAGAGACTTCTGGCCTGCTGAGGCCCACCCACCTCAGGATCGAGACTACAGGTACAACGGAGACTCACCCCCACCCAGACGTCCACGCCGCGGGAGTCCTAGGAGGGACTTCTGGCCTGCTGAAACATTCCACCCACCTGACCAACAAGACAACAGACAGGACAGGAGACAACAACATCAACACCACGACCACGTCAACAGAGGCCGGACCCCAACTAGGAGACCACGAGACTCACATCATCTGGGTCCCCAGCAGAACCTCTGGCCCACTGAAACTCTACAAACATCTGATCATCAACAGGACAACAACAGAGACCCAACCCACTTCAGGAGACAACGTCCACGTCACGTGAGTCCTCAAAACAATTCAGAGCCCACGTCAACACCCAATTCATCTAATGATGAACTTTTCCTCTTTAAAGTCAGATCTTTGCACAGAATGCTAAAAGCTAAACACCACTTTAAAAACGTGTCAGATATCAATAACCCCCCTCCTGCTATTCAACGTATTTCTGATCATCTAGAGACAGTTATAAAACCTGCTAACCCCTCCCCAAATACTAATGAACTGATCTCCAACAACGCTAAAGGTTGGACCAAAAATACCATGAACATTTTAAAACAACACTACGAAGAACAGATCACTAATGAGACAGAATTTCTCTGTAACGTTGGTGGGGATTTGGAGGCCCCTTTAATAACTGCAACCAAGTGGGCGAAACGAAATTTGGGCAAACGTTTTTCTCTACGAACTGTGGAAGAAATTAAAGAGCTACTACGTAACTACGAAGCGACGCAAGCATCCAGGACCCTAACGCCGTCGCACACCGATGACGTAACGCCCACACAAAGACTCGATCTAACACAAAATCTAGAAAATTCACCTACGGCAGCTGCTCCTTCTGAACCCACTGGTAGCCCTGCTGCATCTGGGCCTTCACTGGACAGTCAGGAACCACAACAGTCAATCGTTAGCATCAATGCTAACGTAAACAACTCACCCCAGCCAGTGACGCAACGTGCCCCCACCCCTCCTCCGCCCCAACACAGACCTACCGTCACTGCTGTGGGAACAGTGACTGATCCAATCCCACCATCCAGGTCCCCCTCTGGATCAGAGACTGGGGACGCCGGCCTGCACGCAGGTCCTCCACACGATCTGCAGCAGTCATGGTCTGCACTTCCTCAACGAAAGAAGCGAAAAACAGAGGGAGACTCCGCCCACCTGTTGACGAACACCAGCGGGGCTGGGCCGACTACGCCTGAGGCTCCGCCCCCCACCCTTCCACAGAAACAAACACAGGCCACAAGTGAAGAGGATTTAATTTGCATAGGTGATCTGAACCAGTCTGAAGTGGGATCTTCTTCACTTCAGCCACACACTGATCAAGTGAAACCACCCAACAGACTCACCTTGCAACGTAGACTGAAGACCAGCACACAAAGAAGAATTGCATTTGCAAAGAGAGTTGCTCCTTCACCGAGCACAAACATTTCCACGTCAAGCACCGTCCCTCCTAACACCCAGGTAATGCCCTCATGTGTACTACACAGAAACTCTTTTAATAAGATACGGGACTGGTCCCTGGGCCGATTAGACAATAAATTAGTCATCCTGGGTGACTCAAATGTGAAAAAACTTACACCTGGTGACCTCTCCGACCTCCCTGACCTTGTGGTACATAGCTTTCCGGGTGCAAAATGGAGGCATCTGTACAGCCTCTTTCGAAAAGCCAAACCTATGCCCGAGATTGAATGTCTGATTATCTCAGTGGGCATTAATAACAGACTACAGGGGGATAAAAAGTCTCTTTTCAACGAAGTTACATCGTCTCTTACTATGATTAAAAGCAAATGTCCTAATGCTACGATTTGGGTACCTATAATCAACTTTTCAAAACAACTTTCCAAAAAAGAAATGGTGATGTTGAAACACCTGAATGACTTCATATCTAAGCTGGACATTAACATTCCCCCTCTCCTGGACTGTCTTTTCAAAGTTAAGAAGGACAAGGTCCACTGGTCAAAATTTACAGCCAAGCACATGCTTCACCATTGGTATGAGTTTTTATTAAACTAAATTGCCCCAAAAACTCATTTAAAGTGGGGCTTAGAAATGATGTATTTACAAATGAAAATGTTCACAACCTCTCCAAACACTTCACACTGAGTAAGGAACAAAGTTCTTTATTAAGTAAAGGCCTGACTTTTATTCCCACCAGAGGCACAACTAATGACAAAACCAGGATTATGCAGACGAGATGTGACCTCCAGAAATACCACAGGAGGATCAAATTAGCGGTTTATTACCAGGACAAAAATACAGAAGCCTCCAATAATACTGGTTCTAAATTCACACCTGAATCTAATTGGACCCCTCACGAGGACTTACTTCCTCCAGAAGTCAGAACCTTAATTCAAAATGATCTAAAGTACTTTGATAAATATTACAGAATAAACAAAACAAAACCCAATTTAAGTCCAGCAGAATATAGGGCCCTTAAGGAGCTAAAAGGAAACAAGAATATTGTCATTAAACCGGCTGATAAAGGGAGTTCTATTGTAATAATGGATCGAGAACAATATATTTTTGAGGCCAACAGACAGCTGCTCAACGATACATATTACCAAAAAATAGACCAACCCATTTACAAAGAGACCATCCCCATGATTGGCAAAATTATTCAGGATTTATACACCAAAAAATTCATCAATGCCAAACAAAAAAACTATCTCATAGGCTCTTCAGAAGCTAGAATGAGAAAGTTTTATTTATTACCCAAAATACACAAAGAGCCTTCTAAATGGACCAAACCGCATGAAATCCCTCCCGGGAGACCTATAGTTTCAGACTGTTCCAGTGAGTCCTATGGCACAGCTGAATTTATTGACCATTTCTTGTTTCCTTTATCAACGGTACATAGTAGTTATTTGAAAGATACTTATGATTTCCTGGATAAAATTAAACACATAAGCTTACCAGAGGAATCAATTTTATTCACCTGTGATGTAGACAGTCTCTATACGAATATTGACATTGATCAAGGTATTAATGCTATTAAAAAGGCATTCCTTAAACATCCTGACAGTTACAGACCAGATAGAGAAATTCTACAACTATTGGAAATCAATTTAAGACGTAATGATTTCCAATTTAATGACCAATTCTTTCTTCAGATTAAGGGTACGGCTATGGGGAAAAGATTTGCCCCGGCCTACGCTAACATTTTCATGGCTGAGTGGGAAACAGATGCACTTAACTCGTGCAGTAAAAAACCACTCCATTATTTTAGATATCTGGATGATATTTGGGGCGTATGGACCTACTCACAGGCTGACTTTGATGAATTCCTCAAAGAACTCAATAGTTTCAACCCCTCAATCCAGCTGAAATCCACCGTCAGCCTCACTACGGTGGATTTTCTGGATACTACAACCTATAAGGGTGACGCGTTCAAGACCACAAAGAAATTGGACATTAAGGTTTATTTCAAACCAACAGACACACACGCATTACTATATAAAACAAGTTTCCACCCAAAGCACACTTATGCGGGTCTAATTAAATCACAACTCCTCAGATTCCATAGAATTTGCACTCAAAATAAGGATTTTGAGGAGGCAGTGAGGATCCTGTTCGCGGCCCTCTCCGAGCGTGGCTACGCCCGGTCATTTCTCAGGGAGTGTAGAAGTTCATTCCTGCAGACCAAACCGCGAGATCCTTCCCCCATGATTCCTCTGATCACCACCTACTCGTCTTCAGCTAACCAACTCATCTGCAACGTAAAACAAAATTTCAACAAATTACAAACTGATCATTCCTTACTTCCAAACTACAGGATTATTGCAGCCTACAAAAGGAATAAGAATCTGAGAGACCTCCTGGTCCGCGCAGGGTTAAAACCTTCAAAACAGAAGAAAACTAATGATAAAAGTCAGTTCTTCAAACAAATACACTGGATACAGAGCAGATCTGACAAGACCGTGTTCCAATTAGAAAGAACCGGAAACTCCAAATCTGAAAATTGTGTATACTTAATAACTTGTAAAGTTTGTAAAATCCAGTATGTGGGTGAAACAGGTAACACCATTCTTCAACGTTTCACCCAACATAGATACAACATAAACAAGAACAAAAACACACACTTACCACTTGTGCAACATTTCATTGGACACGGATGGCAGGCGGTCACAGCCACAGTGCTGGAATCCAACCTCACGTGGTCCACAGCTCAAAGACGGAGAGCTGAAAAGATATGGATAAACAGACTTAAAACTAACATCCCTCATGGGCTGAATGAGAGGTGGGACTCTGGGGGTGGCTCACGCTAGATGAGCCAGTGCATTTGGGGATCCTTTGCCTCTGGTGACAGGATCTCTGACACGTGAAAAGCTTGCGGCCTGCGGCCGCAAGCTTTCCACTCTCTTAACCCTAACCCTAACCCTAACCCTAACCCTAACCCTAACCCTAACCCTAACCCTAACCCTAACCCTAACCCTAACCCTAACCCTAACCCTAACCCTAACCCTAACCCTTTGAGCTTGAGGTGTGTCGTCCGAGGGGTCGCCCCGAGCGCAACGATACTTCGCCTGGGCCTGTGCGACTTTCCTCTGGGGATATATTGGCCATGCCCCCCTGGTGCCGGTCCGTGCCCCCCTGGTGCCGGTCCGTGCCCGTGGGCGGGACTACAGACGTCAAAGGGCGAAAGGGGAGGGGTCCCTGAAAATCCCCATAGGGATGTATTGGCCGTGCCCCCCTGGTGTCGGTCCGTGCCCCCCTAGTGCCGGTCCGTGCCCGTGGGCGGGACTACAGGGTCAAAGGGTGAAAGGGCAGGGGTCCCTGAAAATCCCCATAGGGATGTATTGGCCGTGCCCCCCTGGTGTCGGTCCGTGCCCCCCTGGTGCCGGTCCGTGCCCGTGGGCGGGACTACAGGGTCAAAGGGTGAAAGGGCAGGGGTCCTTGAAAATCCCCATAGGGATGTATTGGCTGTGCCCCCCTGGTGTCTGTCCGTGCCCCCCTGGTGCCGGTCCGTGCCCGTGGGCGGGACTACAGGGTCAAAGGGTGAAAGGGCAGGGGTCCCTGAAAATCCCCATAGGGATGTATTGGCCGTGCCCCCCCGGTGTCGGTCCGTGCCCGTGGGCGGGCCTACAGGGTCGAAGGGTGAAAGGGTAGGGGTCCCTGAAAATCCCCATAGGGATGTATTGGCCGTGCCCCCCCGGTGCCGGTCCGTGCCACGACTCCCCATAGGGGTGCATTGGCCGTGCCCCCTGGTGCCGGTCCGTGCCCCTCCGAGATGCGCCACCTGGTAGCCGTTTTTATATTGCGGGCGCGTTTAACCAATTGTCGCGCGGGGGCGCAACGCGCGGCGCGCGCGGCACCCGACCCGGATTGTAGAGGGGGCCGAGACGGACGCGTGGACGCGTCAACGGCGTCTCTGCGCCGCACGGTCTCCGCGCTAGGACTATTTGGCCCGGCCATGTCCAGTGTTGTTTTTGACAGCCATTTTGATATTAGTTTTAGTCATAGTCTTTTAGACTAAAATACTTCTTAGTTTTAGTCTGTTTTAGTCATTTCTATATTTAATGGTTTTAGTTCAGTTTAAATCGACAAAAACTTAAAAAATTTAAGTCCAGTTTTAGTCTTTAAAAAAAAAAAAAAAAACATATTAGTCAGCTAAAAAAAGTTAATTTTGGGTTTAGTTCCTCTTTAAAGTATGTTGAACAAACAGGCAACACATAGGCACAATATTATTTTCACTTTTGCAGGCATGACAGCCGATAAAAAAAGTTCAAGTCCACAATATTTGGGTTGTCAAGGCCAAAAAAAAATGACACTGGGTAAAAAAAAATAATGAATAAATGAAAAAGAAGGGAATTGTATCTGTATTATACAGTAGTTCAGAAAGTCTATTTTTTTTATTTTTAGCTCGTTATTCTATTGCACAATTCATAATCCAAATCAAAATAATAATAATGATTTTAACTGTTTTATTATTTGTTTTATTGACATTTAATTCTGTTGCACCTTGTAGCACTTTGAGATTTTCATTAATGAAAAGTGCGTTATAAATTGAATTCATTATTATTATTATTATAAATGGAGCACTGAGTTTGTCACTGAAGATTATAGAATTTATCTGACAATACTTTATGCAGTTATTCTAAATCAAGTCAGGTGTTTTGTCGACCAGTCATCATCTCGAAGGGAGAGATAGTTTTTATTTTAATCACGATGGTTACTGAACAACACGATAAAAATCCACTTTTTGGATGAGTTTTGTACCTGGATGTGACCAACGCTGAAATAACTTCATTTATTTACTCTCTGAAGAAAAAGAATGGCTTTTTCTCTTGTGAGTGTGTAAGGAGTCACGGCTGAGTTCTTAACTCAAGTAGTCATGGGAGTTGTAGTTCTTTCCCTCTGACCTATCACAGTGTCTCTACACAGCCCCGACAACCAATCACAATACATAAACAAACGCCACGGCCATTTTGAAAAGAAAGAAGCTATCAGTTAGCAAAAGTTTCCGGACTTTTCAACACATAAAAACGCTTATAAACAGAGCAGTAAAATTCTGAAATATAGCAAATCACATTCTACAGGTACACCAAGCTCAACGCTCAGCAACACAGCGATTCAACTGTCGAAAACAACGACGGACTCTCTCGGAACCGTTCGGTCCACAGCAGATCCACAAACCAGGAGCAGAAATAGTTTCTGACAGCTTCAAATGCAATAACTACACAACAGCACTTACTCGCAGTTGTTATAAATTAGCTTATTAGGCAAAAAGTTGACGCGGAGGTCAAACGTGAATGCGCTATTCTGTGGCAAGTCAGCAGCAGTGAGTCCACTCCAAACAGAACCAGAAACAGAACCTGACCCACGCCACACAGCAGCGACATTTCTATAACCCAAACAGCTTCAAACAAGGACAGGATTATAAAAAAAAATACATACATTCGGTTCTTCTCTTCTCTCACAGTTGGGTTAAATACAAAATAAGTCCATAAATCTTTTCTGAGCTGGCGGCCGGCTGGACACCGACCGAGCCCCTTCGTGTAAAACATGCTGCAGCATCTTCCATGGTCCAGTTTGAAAAGGAAGTCACATGTGAGCGGCTGAGCGCGCAACGCGTGGCCGTGCTGCAGCTGCATCAACACTGCGGTGGTGGGCGTGACCAAACAGCTGACTTTCCGACACAATATAATTATGAGCAGATGAAATATAAATTATTGACGACCACCGACTAACATTTTCGTTCAGTCTCGTCTAGTCAACGAAAACTCACACAAATTTCGTCACGTTTTAATCATTAAAGAGCAATGATTATTTAGTTACTGTCTCGTTATTGTCATGAAAAAAAGGGGCGTTGACGAAAAATTTACGTCAGAATTTCGTCAACGAAAACAACACTGGCCATGTCTCCTCTATGGACGACGCGGAGACATGGCTGCGCCCCTCCATCCCTTTCACTCGAGCCGCGGGCCAAACGGTCCTGAGGGATGGGCGAACGCCGTTCGGAAGTGCGGGGCGATGGCCTCCGTCGCCCCCGGCCGATCGAAAGGGAGTCGGGTTCAGATCCCCGGACCCGGAGTGGCGGAGATGGGCGCCGCGAGGCGTCCAGTGCGGTAACGCAATCGAACCCGGAGAAGCCGGCGGTAGCCCCGGGGAGAGTTCTCTTTTCTTTGTGAAGGGCAGGGCGCCCTGGAATGGGTTCGCCCCGAGAGAGGGGCCCGCGCCCTGGAAAGCGTCGCGGTTCTGGCGGCGTCCGGTGAGCTCTCGCTGGCCCTTGAAAATCCGGGGGAGACGGTTTAAATCTCGCGCCGGGCCGTACCCATATCCGCAGCAGGTCTCCAAGGTGAACAGCCTCTGGCGTTAGAAGAAGGGAGCTTAGGGATTACTGCCCTAATGTCCCAATTTTCCCATTCATTTTTGCGTGAAATGTCCCGTTTCTGCCCGAATGGCCCCGTATTCTTCAACAATGGGACATTTCAAGCGGAATGCATGTGGACAAAAGGGTCGAATTGGGACATTAGGGGCCAAAACTGTAATGACTCAGAAAATCCTCATGATGGCGCCAGCGTATAGATGGACAATAGGGAAGCGCGTGGGGACATTTGAGAATAGCGGTGAACACCTTCATACTTGCGTAAATAAGAAACTGGGACGTTTGGGAAATGACAAATCTGACCAAATGTCCGAGATTACACAGGTATAGTGTACAGTCCCTGGGTAAAGAAGAACCATGTCAATTGGGGGAAGTCGGTGGTTCTTTACCCAAGAACAGTGCATTGTCCCTGGGTAAAGAGGAACCATGTCCCCCGGGGGAAGTCAGTGGTTCCATACCCAGGGACAATGCACTGTCCCTGGGTAATGAACTGGGACATTTGGGGAACGACAATTCTGACCAAATGTCCCACAAGTACCCAGGGAAGGGACATGGAGGGTTAGGGTGAACTGTCCCTGGGTAAAGAAGAACCATGTCCCCCGGGGGAAGTCGGTGGTTCTTTACCCAGGGACAGTGAACTGTCCCTAGGTAAAGAACTGGGACATTTGGGGAACGAAAATTCTTACCAAATGTCCCACGAGTACCCAGGGACAATGCACTGTCCCTGGGTAAAGAAGAACCATGTCCCCTCCGGGGACCGTCCGGGGACATGGCCATGGACGGGACCATGTCCCGTCCGCGGACATGCTCCCTGGGTAAAGAAGAACCATGTCCCCTTCGGGGACATGGTTCCTCTTTACCCAGGGACAGTGCACTGTCCCTGGGTACTCGTGGGACATTTGGTAAGAATTTTCATTCCCCAAATGTTCCCCAAATGTCCCAGTTCTTTACGTCCGGGGACATGGTCCATAGAAAGTCTGGGGACATGGTCCTTGGGTAAAAAGAACCATGTCCCCTCCGGGGACATGGTTCCTCTTTACCCAGGGACAGTGCACTGTCCCTGGGTAAAGAACTGGGACATTTGGGGAACGAAAATTCTTACCAAATGTCCCACGAGTACCCAAGGACAGTGCACTGTCCCTGGGTAAAGAAGAACCATGTCCCCTCCGTCCGGGGACATGGCCATGGACGGGACCATGTCCCGTCCGCGGACATGCTCCCTGGGTAAAGAAGAACCATGTCCCCTTCGGGGACATGGTTCCTCTTTACCCAGGGACAGTGGGTACTCGTGGGACATTTGGTAAGAATTTTCATTCCCCAAATGTTCCCCAAATGTCCCAGTTCTTTACGTCCGGGGACATGGTCCATAGAAAGTCTGGGGACATGGTCCTTGTGTAAAAAGAACCATGTCCCCTCCGGGGACATGGTTCCTCTTTACGCACTGTCCCTGGGTAAAGAACTGGGACATTTGGGGAACAAAAATTCTTACCAAATGTCCCACGAGTACCCAAGGACAGTGCACTGTCCCTGGGTAAAGAAGAACCATGTCCCGTCCGGGGACATGGCCATGGACGGGACCATGTCCCGTCCGGGGACATGCTCCCTGTGTAAAGAAGAACCATGTCCCCTTCGGGGACATGGTTCCTCTTTATCCAGGGACAGTGCACTGTCCCTGGGTACTCGTGGGACAGTTGGTAAGAATTTTCATTCCCCAAATGTTCCCCAAATGTCCCAGTTCTTTACGTCCGGGGACATGGTCCATAGAAAGTCTGGGGACATGGTCTTTGGGTAAAAAGAACCATGTCCCCTCCGGGGACATGGTTCCTCTTTACCCAGGGACAGTGCACTGTCCCTGGGTAAAGAACTGGGACATTTGGGGAACGAAAATTCTTACCAAATGTCCCACGAGTACCCAAGGACAGTGCACTGTCCCTGGGTAAAGAAGAACCATGTCCCCAGAGGGGACATGGTTCCCGTCCGGGGACATGGCCATGGACGGGACCATGTCCCGTCCGCGGACATGCTCCCTGGGTAAAGAAGAACCATGTCCCCTTCGGGGACATGGTTCCTCTTTACCCAGGGACATTGCACTGTCCCTGGGTACTCGTGGGACATTTGGTAAGAATTTTCATTCCCCAAATATCCCAGTTCTTTACCCAGGGACAGTGCACTGTCCCTGGGTAAAGAAGAACCATGTCCCCTCTGGGGACATGGTTCCCGTCCGTCTGGGGACATGGTCCTTGGGTAAAAAGAACCATGTCCCCTCCAGGGACATGGTTCCTCTTAAAGAACCCAGTAAAGAACTGGGACATTTGGGGAACGAAACTTCTCACCAAATGTCCCACGAGTACCCAGGGACAGTGCACTGTCCCTGTGTAAAGAAGAACCATGTCCCCCGGGGGAAGTCGGTGGTTCTTTACCCAGGGACAGTGCACTGTCCCTGGGTAAAGAGGAACCATGGGTACAGTGGGGAGTCGCATCCAGAATCGGACGAACGACAAAGTGTTCAAACTGGGACGTTTGGGGAACGAAAGGTCTGCCCAAATGTCCCAGCCTTACACCGGGGATAGGGCCCATTGGGTGGGACATTAGGGCAGAATATCTCCCCATTATAATGTGACCCAAATGTCCAATGGGACATTTGGGACACATTATAACAGAGAGGTGATTGTTCCCAAATGTCCGAAACCTCCTTAACGGAAGGTCTAGGAAGGATCATCCGTAGGCTATCTGGAATCGAAAAACGATTTTCGAGTATGTCGTAGAGGGTACCGCCCGATGTAAAACGAATCCGACCCCGCCTCGATCGGACTCTCGGTTCGACCGTGGCGGTCCGCCAAAGTTTCAAAATCGGCCACTTCGAGGGTACGTCGCCGGCAAAGCGCTCGATGTACACTCACCGAATTACAGTATGTTACGTTACGTGGAGCCCTCTGCACGGCAAATTTGTCCCCGCGGTTCTAGCGTCTTCCGTTCGGGTTCTGGTTCCCTGGAGGTACCTGCGTTCCTCCGCTCACGTATGTCGAACGGGGCCCAGAAAGAGGGGGTACAGCGTAGTCCTCGAGGCGACCGGACCCTGGATGCGGGAAATACGAAGCCCTAAACCTCGGACATTTGGGTATTAATTCCCATTCGTGGTTTTCCTGACATTTTCCCCATGCAATGCGTGCCAAGTGTCCGGGGTCCCCAGTCCCGATCCCAGGGGCCCAGAGCGACGGGACGTGGACGCGCGGGTCGGGACCGACCCCCAGAACGACATACTCGAATTGGGTGCCTGTATCCCGGATTGGGAAAACGCATTTTTAGTATGATCATCTTTTCGATTCAGGATCCTCTCGTCGGTTATGGAACCCTCACTCCATTTTTTGGGGCACTTTGAGTCCGTAATTTTAACCGTTGCATTGTGGGTAATTTTGACACTGCACGCTTGTAGGAAGGGCTCCCACGAGCGCGTACCCCAAGTTTGAGGTTTCTAGGACCTTCCGGGCCAGAGCTACGGACCTTTGAAATTTGACCCGAAAACTACGATTTCTAAGCATATTTTGCGTTTTTCGGTATCAAAACGCCCTCGTGCGCGCACCAAACCACAATAGGATCGTGGGGCCGGACTCCGTGTTCGCTACGCAAGTGGTCCCGAGTCTCTAGGCCAAACGGAAGCGGAGATATTAGCGAAAAACTGCCTTAATTGGTTTCAACTTTGACCTTTGGGGCAGTGTGGGACATTAGGGTCACATCGGGACATTAGGGACATGTAGGCATTATGGGACAATTGGGGATAAAATCTCCTCATTATAATTTGCGCCAAATGTCCCACTGGACATCTGGGGCAAATTATAATGGGGAGATTTTAGCCCCAAATGTCCCTGATATAAACATCTATATCTTCCTACAGAAACAAGTAAACTACTTCAAATTTTCAGGGTGCCGTCAGCACGGACCCATGCCGTAACCCCGAAAATTTGGTGTCCCTAGCTGCTTTCCCTTACGAATGACGGGCATCTATACATTGGCCTGACCTAGTGACCTTTTGGCTTTGGAGGGCTATAGCCGCCCTTAGGAACCTCGCAGAGGGCTGAAACTCACAGGTACTGATCAGCCCATCACACCGACTGCGTGCTGTGAGTTTGGGGACGATACGCACTTTCCTTGACCTTTTGACCGTTTTGCTTCGGAAGGCCCCGGGCCCCGTTAGGAACCTCGAAAAGGGCTGAAACTCACAGGACCTGTTCAGCACATCACCCTGCCCGCGTGCTGCGAGTTTGGTGGATGTACTCCTTTCCGGGGCGACACAGGAACCATGTCCCCCCCGGGGGAAGTCGGTGGTTCTTTACCCAGAGACAGTGCACTGTCCATGGGTACTCGTGGGACATTTGGTAAGAATTTTTGTTCCCCAAAATGTTCCCCAAATGTCCCAGTAATTTACCCAGGCACAGTGCACTGTCCCTGGGTAAAGAAGAACCATGGGGGACATGGTTCTTCTTTACCCAAGGACCATGTCCCGTCTGGGGAAAGGGTCCGGGTAAAGAGGAACCATGTCCCCTCCGGGGAAATGGTTCTTCTTTACCCAGGGACAGTGCACTGTCTCTGGGTAAAGAACCACCGACTTCCCCCGGGGGACATGGTTCCTCTTTACCCAGGGACAGTGCACTGTCCCTGGGTACTCGTGGGACATTTGGTAAGATTTTTTGTTCCACAAAATGTTCCCCAAATGTCCCAGTTATTTACCCAGGGACAGTACACTGTCCTTGGGTAAAGAAGAACCATGGGGGACATGGTTCTTCTTTATCCAAGGACCATGTCCCCAGACGGGACATGGGGGACATGGTTCGCGTCCGGGGAAAGGGTCCGGGTAAAGAGGAACCATGTCCCCTCCGGGGACATGGTTCTTCTTTACACAGGGACAGTGCACTGTCTCTGGGTAAAGAACCAGCGACTTCCCCCGGGGGACATGGTTCCTCTTTACCCAGGGACAGTGCACTGTCCCTGGGTACTCGTGGGACATTTGGTAAGAATTTTTGTTCCCCAAAATGCTTCCCAAATGTCCCAGTTATTTACCCAGGGACAGTGCACAGTCCCTGGGTAAAGAAGAACCATGGGGGACATGGTTCTTCTTTACCCAAGGACCATGTCCCCAGACGGGACATGGTCCCGTCCATGGTCCATGGACATGGTCCCGTGCGGGGACAATGTCCCCGGTCCGGGGACATGGTTCCTCTTTACCCAGGGACAGTGCACTGTCTCTGGGTAAAGAACCACCGACTTCACCCGGGGGACATGGTTCCTCTTTACCCAGGGACAGTGCACTGTCCCTGGGTACTCGTGGGACATTTGGTAAGAATTTTTGTTCCCCAAAATGTTCCCCAAATGTCCCAGTTATTTACCCAGGGACAGTGCACTGTCCCTGGGTAAAGAAGAACCATGGGGGACATGGTTCTTCTTTACCCAAGGACCATGTCCCCAGACGGGACATGGTCCCGTCCATGGTACATGGACATGGTCCCGTCCGGGGACAATGTCCCCGGACGTGAACCATGTCCCCGAAGGGGACATGGTTCGCGTCCAGGGAAAGGGTCCGGGTAAAGAGGAACCATGTCCCCGGAGGGGACATGGTTCTTCTTTACCCAGGGACAGTGCACTGTCTCTGGGTAAAGAACCACCGACTTCCCCCGGGGGACATGGTTCCTCTTTACCCAGGGACAGTACACTGTCCCTGGGTACTCGTGGGACATTTGGTAAGAATTTTTGTTCCCCAAAATGTTCCCCAAATGTCCCAGTTATTTACCCAGGGACAGTGCACTGTCCCTGGGTAAAGAAGAACCATGGGGGACATGGTTCTTCTTTACCCAAGGACCATGTCCCCAGACGGGACATGGTCCCGTCCATGGTACATGGACATGGTCCCGTCCGGGGACAATGTCCCCGGACGTGAACCATGTCCCCGAAGGGGACATGGTTCGCGTCCAGGGAAAGGGTCCGGGTAAAGAGGAACCATGTCCCCGGAGGGGACATGGTTCTTCTTTACCCAGGGACAGTGCACTGTCTCTGGGTAAAGAACCACCGACTTCCCCCGGGGGACATGGTTCCTCTTTACCCAGGGACAGTACACTGTCCCTGGGTACTCGTGGGACATTTGGTAAGAATTTTTGTTCCCCAAAATGTTCCCCAAATGTCCCGGTTATTTACCCAGGGACAGTGCACTGTCCCTGGGTAAAGAAGAACCATGGGGGACATGGTTCTTCTTTACCCAAGGACCATGTCCCCAGACGGGACATGGTCCCGTCCATGGACTTGGTCCCGTCCGGGGACAATGTCCCCGAACGCAAACCATGTCCCCGGAGGGGACATGGTTCGCGTCCGGGGAAAGGGTCCGGGTAAAGAGGAACCATGTCCCCGGAGAGGACATGGTTCTTCTTTACCCAGGGACAGTGCACTGTCTCTGGGTAAAGATCCACCGACTTCCCCCGGGGGACATGGTTCCTCTTTACCCAGGGACAGTGCACTGTCCCTGGGTACTCGTGGGACATTTGGTAAGAATTTTTGTTCCCCAAAATGTTCCCCAAATGTCCCAGTTATTTACACAGGGACAGTGCACTGTCTCTGGGTAAAGAAGAACCATGTCCCCCGGGGGAAGTCGGTGGTTCTTTACCCAGGGACAGTTCACTGTCCCTGGGTAAAGAAGAACCATGGGGGACATGGTTCTTCTTTACCCAAGGACCATGTCCCCAGACGGGACATGGTCCTGTCCATGGTCCATGGACATGGTCCCGTCTGGGGACAATGTCCCCGGACACGAACCATGTCCCCGGAGGGGACATGGTTCGCGTCCGGGGAAAGGGTCCGGGTAAAGAGGAACCATGTCCCCGGAGGGGACATGGTTCTTCTTTACCCAGGGACAGTGCACTGTCTCTGGGTAAAGAACCACCGACTTCCCCCGGGGGACATGGTTCCTCTTTACCCAGGGACAGTGCATTGTCCCTGGGTACTCGTGGGACATTTGGTAAGAATTTTTGTTCCCCAAAATGTTCCCCAAATGTCCCAGTTATTTACACAGGGACAGTGCACTGTCTCTGGGTAAAGAAGAACCATGTCCCCCGGGGGAAGTCGGTGGTTCTTTACCCAGGGACAGTTCACTGTCCCTGGGTAAAGAAGAACCATGGGGGACATGGTTCTTCTTTACCCAAGGACCATGTCCCCAGACGGGACATGGTCCTGTCCATGGTCCATGGACATGGTCCCGTCTGGGGACAATGTCCCCGGACACGAACCATGTCCCCGGAGGGGACATGGTTCGCGTCCGGGGAAAGGGTCCGGGTAAAGAGGAACCATGTCCCCGGAGGGGACATGGTTCTTCTTTACCCAGGGACAGTGCACTGTCTCTGGGTAAAGAACCACCGACTTCCCCCGGGGGACATGGTTCCTCTTTACCCAGGGACAGTGCATTGTCCCTGGGTACTCGTGGGACATTTGGTAAGAATTTTTGTTCCCCAAAATGTTCCCCAAATGTCCCAGTTATTTACACAGGGACAGTGCACTGTCTCTGGGTAAAGAAGAACCATGTCCCCCGGGGGAAGTCGGTGGTTCTTTACCCAGGGACAGTTCACTGTCCCTGGGTAAAGAAGAACCATGGGGGACATGGTTCTTCTTTACCCAAGGACCATGTCCCCAGACGGGACATGGTCCTGTCCATGGTCCATGGACATGGTCCCGTCTGGGGACAATGTCCCCGGACACGAACCATGTCCCCGGAGGGGACATGGTTCGCGTCCGGGGAAAGGGTCCGGGTAAAGAGGAACCATGTCCCCGGAGGGGACATGGTTCTTCTTTACCCAGGGACAGTGCACTGTCTCTGGGTAAAGAACCACCGACTTCCCCCGGGGGACATGGTTCCTCTTTACCCAGGGACAGTGCACTGTCCCTGGGTAAAGAAGAACCATGGGGGACATGGTTCTTCTTTACCCAGGGACCGTGCACTGTCTCTGGGTAAAGAACCACCGACTTCCCCCGGGGGACATGGTTCCTCTTTACCCAGGGACTGTCCCTGGGTAAAGAAGAACCACGGGGGACATGGTTCTTCTTTACCCAGGGACATTGCAGTGTCCCTGGGTAAAGAGGAACCATGTGGGACATTTGGGGAACAAACATTCTGACCAAATGTCCCACGAGTACCCCCAAGGCAGACCCTTATGTCCCCATGCGTTATGACCATATATCCCTAAAGCTCCAGTTATGGATAAAGTGTTCAAAATGGGACATTTAGGGAACAGATATTTTGCCTAAATGTCCCGGTAGTACCCCAGAATGGACCCCTATGGCTGTGTAAAGCCCCAGCCGATGCCCCCTCCCGACCTGGAGCATAGAACCAGGCTCTCCGGTCGAACCCGCGTACCCACACTTAAGCACCCTTCCCTGGGTTAAGACCCACCTCCCGCGCCCTGGATCTCTCCGCGGTCCTGGTGCTCCATCGAGAATTTAAACAGGGACGTTTGGGGAACGAGAATTCGGACCAATTGTCCCATATGTGCCCGAACACAAAAGTGCATTTTTCTCCATGATCCTTGCATCTGAGAGAAAAAAACCTGACAATTTTATGAAAGCCCAAGCCCCGATGAACGCCCCCGTACCTGGGTAATGAAGATCCGCGCTTACGGGGGGGCGTGGATGGTCCGAAACCCAGGGAAGGGACACCGAAGCCTGGGTAAAACCTCAGCCGATGTCCCCTCCTGACCTGGAGCATAGAACCAGGCTCTCCGGTCGAACCTGCGTACCCACACTTAAGCACCCTTCCCTGGGTTAAGACCCACCTCCCGCGCCCTGGATCTCTCCGCGGGTCTGGTGCTCCATCGAAAATTGAAACTGGACATTTGGGGAACGAGAATTCGGACCAAATGTCCCACGACTACACCCAGGGCAGACCCAAGTGTCCAAAATGGGACATTTGGGGAACGGATATTTAGCGTAAATGTCCCGGTAGACCCAGGCTCTCCGGTCGAACCCGCGTACCCACACTTAAGCACCCTTCCCTGGGTTAAGACCCACCTCCCACGCCCTGGATCTCTCCGCGGGTCTGGTGCTCCATCGAAAATTGAAACTGGACATTTGGGGAACGAGAATTCGGACCAAATGTCCCACGAGTACACCCAGGGCAGACCCAAGTGTCCAAAATGGGACATTTGGGGAACGGATATTTAGCGTAAATGTCCTGGTAGTCCCAGGCTCTCCGGTCGAACCCGCGTACCCACACTTAAGCACCCTTCCCTGGGTTAAGACCCACCTCCCGCACCCTGGATCTCTCCGCGGTCCTGGTGCTCCATCGAAAATTGAAACTGGACATTTGGGGAACGAGAATTCTGACCTAATGTCCCAGCCTTAGACTGGGGAAGGGGACACGGAAGTCCCATTGTGTGGGACAATTGGGGCTAAAATCTCCCCATTATAATTTGCCCCAACTGTCCCACTGGACATTTTGGGCAAATTATAATGGGGAGATTTTAGCCCCAAATGTCCCTGATATAAACATCTATAACTTCCTACAGAAACAAGTAAACTACTTCAAATTTTCAGGGTGCCGTCAGCTCGGACCCTTCCTGTAACCCCGAAAATTTGGTGTCCCTAGCTGCTTTCCCTTACGGATGACGGGCATCTATACATTGGCCTGAACTTGTGACCTTTTGGCTTTGGACGGCTATAGCCGCCCTTAGGAACCTCGCAGAGGGCTGAAACTCACAGGTACTGATCAGCCTATCACCCCGACTGCATGCTGTGAGATTGGGGACGATACGCACTTTCCTTGACCTTTTGACCTTTTTGATTTGGAAGGCCCCAGGCCCCGTTAGGAACCTCGAAAAGGGCTGAAACTCACAGGACCTGATCAGCACATCACCCTGCCTGCGTGATGCGAGTTTGGTGGCTATACTCCTTTCCGGGGCGACATAGGAACCATGTCCCCCGGGGGAAGTTGGTGGTTCTTTACCCAGGGACAGTGCATTGTCCCTGGGTACTCGTGGGACATTTGGTAAGAATTTTCGTTCCCCAAATGTTCCCCAAATGTCCCAGTTCTTTACCCAGGGACAGTGCAGTGTCCCTGGGTAAAGAAGAACCATGTTCCCTCCGGGTACATGGTTCCCGTCCGGGGACATGGTTCCCGTCCGGGGACATGGTCCCCATCCGGGGACATGGTCCCTAGGTAAAGAAGAACCATGTCCCCTCCGGGGACATGGTTCTTCTTTACCCAGGGACAGTGCACTGTCCCTGGGGTAAAGAACTGGGACATTTGGGGAACGAAAATTCTTACCAAATGTCCCACGAGTACCCAGGGACATTGCATTGTCCCTGGGTAAAGAAGAACCATGTCCCCCGGGGGAAGTCGGTGGCTCTTTACCCAGGGACAGTGCATTGTCCCTGGGTAAAGAACTAGGACATTTGGGGAACGAAAATTCTTACCAAATGTCCCACGAGTACCCAGGGACAGTGCATTGTCCCTGGGTAAAGAAGAACCATGTCCCCTGAGGGGACATGGTTCCCGTCCAGGGACATGTTCCCGGACGGGACCATGTCTCGTCCGGGGACATGGTCCCTAGGTAAAGAAGAACCATGTCCCCTCCGGGGACATGGTTCTTCTTTACCCAGGGACAGTGCACTGTCCCTGGGTAAAGAACTGGGACATTTGGGGAACGAAAATTCTTACCAAATGTCCCACGAGTACCCAGGGACAGTGCATTGTCCCTGGGTAAAGAAGAACCATGTCCCCTCCGGGGACATGGTTCCCGTCCAGGGACATGTTCCCGGACGGGACCATGTCTCGTCCGGGGACATGGTCCCTAGGTAAAGAAGAACCATGTCCCCTCCGGGGACATGGTTCTTCTTTACCCAGGGACAGTGCACTGTCCCTGGGTAAAGAACTGGGACATTTGGGGAACGAAAATTCTTACCAAATGTCCCACGAGTACCCAGGGACATTGCATTGTCCTTGGGTAAAGAAGAACCATGTCCCCCAGGGGAAGTCGGTGGCTCTTTACCCAGGGACAGTGCATTGTCCCTGGGTAAAGAACTGGGACATTTGGGGAACGAAAATTCTTACCAAATGTCCCATGAGTACCCAGGGACAGTGCATTGTCCCTGGGTAAAGAAGAACCATAGGGGACATGGTTCCCGTCCAGGGACATGTTCCCGGACGGGACCATGTCTCGTCCGGGGACATGGTCCCTAGGTAAAGAAGAACCATGTCCCCTCCGGGGACATGGTTCTTCTTTACCCAGGGACAGTGCACTGTCCCTGGGTAAAGAACTGGGACATTTGGGGAACGAAAATTCTTACCAAATGTCCCACGAGTACCCAGGGACAGTGCATTGTCCCTGGGTAAAGAAGAACCATGTCCCCTCCAAGGACATGGTTCCCGTCCAGGGACATGTTCCCGGACGGGACCATGTCTCGTCCGGGGACATGGTCATTGGGTAAAGGAGAACCATGTCCCCTCCGGGGACATTTGGGGAACGAAAATTCTGACCAAATGTCCCAGCCTTAGACTGGTGACGGGGACACGGAAGTCCCATTGTGTGGGACAATTGGGGCTAAAATCTCCCCATTAAAATTTGCCTCAAATGTCCAATGGGACATTAGGGAAGTACTTGGGACATTAGGGTCGAATGCCTCCCGAATGTCCCTGGGACTTTAGGGGCGAATTAGACTGGTCGGGACAAACGGGAAGAAACGGGACATTTCGGACGAAATTCGCCCCTAATGTCCGGGACATTTGGGCAGCATTGTGCCCATTTGTCCAACGGGACAAATGGGAACAGCGATGCGCCACCTGGTGTCCGTTTCGTGTAAGTGGGACATTTGGGAATAGTTTCCCAAAAGTCCCCGATTTTCTCACGGGCCAACCGCGGGGGCCACGGCGACG
>JBBPBX010036344.1:0-5000 GCA_038048925.1 Garcialebias charrua | reverse complement strand
GGAGAGCCTCCGTCGGACGCACGAGCTGTGAAGTGTGGGTGTTAATCCTGGAGGTGGCAGAGCTCCAGAGATGAGGAGGCCGGGATGGCGCGGAGCGTGTCCGAGCAGGAGAGCCTCCGTCGGACGCACGAGTTAGCGTTCCCCCTGTCAGGTGCACAAGGACCACAGGTTGTTAGTCTATTTTTGGTTGGAGCACCAGCACCACTTCTTTTTAGTTGGAGCACCAGGACCATGGAGGTCTGGGCGGCGCGGATCTCTGGTCTTAACCCAGGGAGGGTGCTTAAGTGTGGGTACGCAGGTTCGCCTGGTGCGCAAGGTTCTGGAGGTGGTAGACTTCCAGGGATGAGGAGGCCAGATTCGTGCGGAGTGTGTCCGAGCAGGAGAGTCTCTCTCGGACGCACGAGCTGTGAACGGTGGGCGCTGGTCCTGGAGGTGGCAGAGCTCCAGAGGTGAGGAGGCCAGGTTGGCACGGAGCGTGTCCGAGCAGGAGAGTCTCTCTCGGACGCACGAGCTGTGAACGGTGGGCGCTGGTCCTGGAGGTGGCAGAGCTCCAGAGGTGAGGAGGCCAGGTTGGCACGGAGCGTGTCCGAGCAGGAGAGTCTCTCTCGGACGCACGAGCTGTGAACGGTGGGCGCTGGTCCTGGAGGTGGCAGAGCTCCAGAGGTGAGGAGGCCAGGTTGGCACGGAGCGTGTCCGAGCAGGAGAGTCTCTCTCGGACGCACGAGCTGTGAACGGTGGGCGCTGGTCCTGGAGGTGGCAGAGCTCCAGAGGTGAGGAGGCCAGGTTGGCACGGAGCGTGTCCGAGCAGGAGAGTCTCTCTCGGACGCACGAGCTGTGAACGGTGGGCGCTGGTCCTGGAGGTGGCAGAGCTCCAGAGGTGAGGAGGCCAGGTTGGCACGGAGCGTGTCCGAGCAGGAGAGTCTCTCTCGGACGCACGAGCTGTGAACGGTGGGCGCTGGTCCTGGAGGTGGCAGAGCTCCAGAGGTGAGGAGGCCAGGTTGGCACGGAGCGTGTCCGAGCAGGAGAGTCTCTCTCGGACGCACGAGCTGTGAACGGTGGGCGCTGGTCCTGGAGGTGGCAGAGCTCCAGAGGTGAGGAGGCCAGGTTGGCACGGAGCGTGTCCGAGCAGGAGAGTCTCTCTCGGACGCACGAGCTGTGAACGGTGGGCGCTGGTCCTGGAGGTGGCAGAGCTCCAGAGGTGAGGAGGCCAGGTTGGCACGGAGCGTGTCCGAGCAGGAGAGTCTCCCTCGGACGCACGAGCTGTGAACGGTGGGCGCTGGTCCTGGAGGTGGCAGAGCTCCAGAGGTGAGGAGGCCAGGTTGGCACGGAGCGTGTCCGAGCAGGAGAGTCTCTCTCGGACGCACGAGCTGTGAACGGTGGGCGCTGGTCCTGGAGGTGGCAGAGCTCCAGAGGTGAGGAGGCCAGGTTGGCACGGAGCGTGTCCGAGCAGGAGAGTCTCCCTCGGACGCACGAGCTGTGAACGGTGGGCGCTGGTCCTTGAGGTGGCAGAGCTCCAGAGGCCAGGTTGGCACGGAGCGTGTCCGAGCAGGAGAGCCTCCGTCGGACGCACGAGTTAGCGTTCCCCCTGTCAGGTGCACAAGGACCACAGGTTGTTAGTCTATTTTTGGTTGGAGCACCAGCACCACTTCTTTTTAGTTGGAGCACCAGGACCATGGAGGTCTGGGCGGCGCGGATAGCTTGTCTTAACCCAGGGAGGGTGCTTAAGTGTGGGTCTGCGGGTTCGAACGGTGCGCAAGGTTCCTGGTTCTAGGCAGGGAGGGGGCTCCGGCTGGGGTTTTACCCGGGTATGGAGGACCGAAGGCGGGCATGGTTGGCACTGGGGGTCCGCCGGTTCTGGACCTCCAGGGTGCACGTGGATGATCTGCAGCCAGGACCAAGTGCTTCCTCATGGCTCCAGGCGGTTGTGGAGCTCCAGAGTGCTCGTGGATCAGGTGTAGCCGGGACTTGGTGCCTCCTGGCTGGTTAAAGAACCAGGGAGCCCTCCCTGGTGCGCACGGACCAGGCTTCCCCTAACTCTATGCCCCCCCACCTGGGTGAACCGTCAGGGAGCCCCCCCCGGGACGCACCGACCACCCTTAGCCTGTCTGAGTGGCCCCCTCCCTGGTTAAAGAACCAGGGAGCCCCCCTGACCATTGCACGGATCCTCCGTAGGACCACCGACTCGCCAGATCATCTGTATCCAGGCTCGGTACTCCTTCCTCGGGCTTCGTTGTGGCATTTTGACGGACATGTGCCCGGATCATTTCGTTTGAGTGGCTTTAACATTGAATGTATGAGCCAATGGCTAGACATTCCCTAGCCCTAACCCTAACCCTAACCCTGTGCGTGCTGCATCTGTAGCCAGGACTAAGTGCATACTACCTGGGTTGTGGACCTCCAGGGCGTGCACACTGCATCTGTAGCCAGGACTAAGTGCATACTACCTGGGTATAGCTTGTTATGGACCTCCAGGGTGTGCGTGCTGCATCTGTAGCCAGGACTAAGTGCATACTGCCTGGGTATAGCTTGTTATGGACCTCCAGGGTGTGTGCGCTGCATCTGTAGCCAGGACTAAGTGCATACTGCCTGGGTTGTGGACCTCCAGGGCGTGCGCGCTTCATCTGTAGCCAGGACTAAGTACGTACTACCTGGGTTGTGGACCTCCAGGGCATGCTCGTTGCATCTGTAGCCAGGACTAAGTGCATACTACCTGGGTATAGCTTGTTATGGACCTCCAGGGTGTGCGTGCTGCATCTGTAGCCAGGACTAAGTGCATACTGCCTGGGTATAGCTTGTTATGGACCTCCAGGGTGTGCGCGCTGCATCTGTAGCCAGGATCATCTGTAGCCAGGACTAAGTGCGTACTACCTGGGTTGTGGACCTCCAGGGCATGCGTGCTGCATCTGTAGCCAGGACTAAGTGCATACTGCCTGGGTTGTGGACCTCCAGGGCGTGCGCGCTTCATCTGTAGCCAGGACTAAGTGCGTACAGCCTAGGTTGTGGACCTCCAGGGCGTGTGCGTTGCATCTTTAGCTAGGACTAAGTGCATACTTTCTGGGTTATGGACCTCCAGGGCGTGCGTGCTACATCTGTAGCCAGGACTAAGTGCATACTGCCTGGGTTATGGACCTCCAGGGCATGTGCGCTTCATCTGTAGCCTGGACTAAGTGCATACTGCCTAGGTTGTGGACCTCCAGTGCGTATGCGTTGCATCTGTAGCCAGGACTAAGTGCAAACTACCTGGGTTATGGAACTCCAGGGCATGCGCGCTACATCTGTAGCCAGGACTAAGTGCATACTCCCTGGGTTATAGACCTCCAGGGCATGCGCGCTTCATCTGTAGCCAGGACTAAGTGCGTACTACCTGGGTTGTGGACCTCCAGGATATGCGCGTTGCATCTGTAGCCAGGACCAAGTGCATACTGCCTGGGTATAGCTTGTTATGGACCTCCATGGTGTGCGCGCTGCATCTGTAGCTAGGACTAAGTGCATACTGCCTGGGTTGGGGACCTCCAGGGCGTGCGCGCTTCATCTGTAGCCATGACTAAGTGCGTACTACTTGAGTTGTGGACCTCCAGGGCGTGCGCGTTGCATCTGTAGCCAGGACTAAGTGCATACTGCCTGGGTTATGGACCTCCAGGGCGTGTGCGTTTCATCTGTAGCCAGGACTAAGTGCGTACTACCTGCGTATAACTTGTTATGGACCTCCTGTGTGTGTGCGCTACATCTGTAGCCAGGACTAAGTGCGTACTGCCTGGGTTGTGGACCTCCAGGGTGTGCGCGCTGCATCTGTAGCCAGGACTAAGTGTATACTGCCTGGGTATAGCTTGTTATGGACCTCCAGGGTGTGTACGCTGCATCTGTAGCCAGGACAAAGTGCATACTGCCTGGGTATAGCTTGTTATGGACCTCCAGGGTGTGCGTGCTGCATCTGTAGCCAGGACTAAGTGCATACTGCCTGGGTTGTGGACCTCCAGGGCATGCGCGCTTCATCTGTATTCAGGACTAAGTGCATACTACCTGGGTTGTGGACCTCCAGGGCGTGCGCACTGCATCTGTAGCCAGGACTAAGTGCATACTACCTGGGTATAGCTTGTTATGGACCTCCAGGGTGTGCGTGCTGCATCTGTAGCCAGGACTAAGTGCATACTGCCTGGGTATAGCTTGTTATGGACCTCCAGGGTGTGTGCGCTGCATCTGTAGCCAGGACTAAGTGCATACTGCCTGGGTTGTGGACCTCCAGGGCGTGCGCGCTTCATCTGTAGCCAGGACTAAGTACGTACTACCTGGGTTGTGGACCTCCAGGGCATGCTCGTTGCATCTGTAGCCAGGACTAAGTGCATACTACCTGGGTATAGCTTGTTATGGACCTCCAGGGTGTGCGCGCTGCATATGTAGCAAGGACTAAGTGCATACTGCCTGGGTATAGCTTGTTATGGACCTCCAAGTTGTGTGGACGCTGCATCTGTAGCTAGGACTAAGTGTATACTGCCTGGGTATAGCTTGTTATGGACCTCCAGGGTGTGCGCGCTGCATCTGTAGCCAGGACTAAGTGCATACTGCCTGGGTATAGCTTGTTATGGACCTCCAAGTTGTGTGGACGCTGCATCTGTAGCCAGGACTAAGTGTATACTGCCTGGGTATAGCTTGTTATGGACCTCCAGGGTGTGCGCGCTGCATCTGTAGCCAGGACTAAGTGCATACTGCCTGGGTTATGGACCTCCAGGGCATGCGCGCTTCATCTGTAGCCAGGACTAAGTGCGTACTGCCTGGGTTGTGGACTTCCAAGGGGTGCGCTCTACATCTGTAGCCAGGACTAAGTGCATACTACCTGGGTTATGGACCTCCAGGGCGTGTGCATTGCATCTGTAGCCAGGACTAAGTGCATACTACCTGGGTTATGGACCTCCAAGGCGTGCGTGCTGCATCTGTAGCCAGAACTAAGTGCATACTGCCTGGGTATAGCTTGTTATGGACCTCCAGGGTGTGCGCTCTACATC
>JBBPBX010036343.1:19457-31532 GCA_038048925.1 Garcialebias charrua | reverse complement strand
CTCAATCTAGCACAACTAAGTATTAAATTTAAATACTAAGAGTATACTACAAGTACACATTGAGAAGTTTACTTTTTATACTTATACTTGTACTTGAGTATACTAAATAAATTAAACTTAAGTATACTTCTTTTTGCTAAGGGTAACCAGGAACCGGGAGAAACGGCTGAGAGCTTTATCACAGCAGTTCACAAACAGGCGGAGTTTTGCAAGTTCGGAGCTCTCAGAGATGAACTGATCCGCGATCGCATTGTTGTCGGCATAAGAGATGCCTCGCTCTCTGAGAAGTTGCAGATGGATGCAAAACTGACCCTAACTACAGCTGTAATGCGAGTCAGACAGAGTGAAACTGTGAAACAGCAACAAGGTTGGCTGCGCAGTGCGAGTGGCCCTGCATCCATTAAAGAGCCTATTGAAGAGATGCATGCGCTTTCACTGGCACACAGGACAGAGGACAGTGCACAACAGAAAAGAAAAACGAACAGGTATGCAACATCGTCTGCCTGTTATAAATGTGGGAGGGCTCCGTCACACAATTGGAAGGACTGCCCTGCCAAAGAGGCCGAATGCAGGAAATGTCACAAACGAGGACACTTTGCTGCCGTCTGCAGGTCTAAGCAACCTGTACACGAGATGACAGAGGAAAATGGACTGTATCAGGACACTCTGTACTTGGGAGAGGTGAAGTCAGACAGCAGTGGCTGGTACTCAGACATCAAATTAAATGGGGCAGTAGTTTCTTTTAAATTGGATACAGGGGCAGCAGTAACCGCCATTCCTACCACACTATACAGCTACAAAAGAGACGGCCCTCTGTTGCACACCCACAAAAAGCTGTATGGCCCAAATAATACCAGACTATCGGTGTTGTATATCCACCTTATTACTGAATTAGGCAGATATTCTGAATTGAATCATTAGACGAAGTGGTATCGTTTCATTCACTTTATTGAACCATCTTCATCCACCACCTGCCACCGCACTTCCAGAACGAACTCCTTTTAACCCCGCCCCCACACACGTCATCACGTAAACTCCGTCAGCATCCCAATACATGACATCCCCCTTTTCCTTAGATTTTCAACTTCCCCCTCCATACATTTAAACATCAGTTTTTTTTTCTTTTCCATCATCTTCACGCCTTCAGGCTTACCAATACATTTCCTTAGTCACAAAACAACATAAAACAATTTACATTTCTTAGAACCCTGAACAACCATTTCCCTTTTTTTTTTTTTTTTTATACAAAGTCACGAAACCTCTCTGGAGTCTTTCTGATTCTCTGAGGTCTGAATGTCTTTTCCATTTCTAAGTCTTGAGTGCCCTCTTGTGGTGTTGCACTGTAAGTGTCCTCTTCTTTTTCATCCTCAAAGTCTTTATTTTCAGAAAACAGTTTTTGTTCACCAACTCCTTCCTCAGTTTCATATTTTCTCACATGTGTGGTGTTTCGGTGATACCGAACTCCTGTTGGTGATTCAACCACAACTTGGTTTCCTGTTTTGCTCACGACTTTGTGTGGTATTGCATTAAATGGTGTTGTTAATTTGTCAACTTTTTCCTGTTGAACCAGCACTGTGTCTCCCAGCTCTACTTTTGAATGTTGAGCTCTTCTTCGGATGTCAGCATAACTTTTCGCTTTTCCTTTTTGTTCTGCGTCTCTGTCACGTACATCCAACGCAGCTGTGTTTGTTTCACTCATGTCCGGTAATTTTCCTCTCATTTTTCTGTTGAATAAAAGTTCTGCAGGACTTTTGCCTGTGGTTGCATGTTCAATGCTGCGATAAGCTGTCACATATTTTCTTAGTTCTCGTTTCCAGTCCAGTCCTTCAGCTTGTGCAATTCTGATCCTCTTCATCAGTGATGCGTTCTGACGTTCGACTTCTCCGTTGGCTTGAGCCCATTTTGGTGTTGTCCTCACATGTTTTATTCCATTGTTCTCACAGTATTCTTTGAATAATTCTGATTTGAACTGTGGACCATTGTCAGATCTAATGGAAACTGGTAGACCATGTCTACTAAACATACTGTCAATAGAGTCTATGACTTTCTCAGCAGTTGTAGATGTCAACACTTCATATTCATAGTAACGGCTGTAATAGTCTATTAGCACAAGAATGGAGTGATTTGAAGATAATGGTCCCAGTAAGTCTACCGCCACATCTTGCCACGGTCCATCCGGTAAAAGTGTGCTTCTCAATGGTTCTGGTGGATCAGGTCTGGCTACAATTTGACAACCATGACATGTTTTGCAATATTTTTCTGTTGCTTTGTCCATGCCAGGCCACCATACTTTTGTCCTGAGACGTTGTTTTGTCCCTACAATTCCTAAATGTCCTTCATGTGCCAACATAATTGCTTTAGCTCGGAGCTTTTCTGGCATCACAATGCGTGTTCCTCTCAAAATTATGTGTCCCACCACACACAGTTCATTAGCAATGGGTGCATATGCTTTGCATTTTTCAAAATGTCCATTTTCAACTGCTTTTCGCACCTCTGTTAGTTCTGAATCTGTGGCAGATGCCTCCTCCACCTGTCTTGTGGTAAGTGATTTTGGAGTTGCATTTAAAGCTACAAATCCTTATTCCTCAGACTCATGAATGTGTGTGTCTTGTGTTATCTTATCTGATAACAGTCTTGATAATGAGTCAGCAGTATTTAGTTTCCCATCAACACCTGCAGCATTTCCATCTGCAGCATTTCCTGGTTCTCTTGTCTCTGCTACAGCTCTCACTCTTTCTTTTGTGAGTTTGATTTGTTTGGTGTTTAATTTTCCTATTCCTTTAAATGCATCTGGGTATTGTTCTTGCAGAATGTTTTTTGATTCTGTGACCACTTTACATTTTCTCCTATTTTTAATATCCCAAGCTTTACAGCAGTCTTTTTTCCCAGGAGTGGTTCACCATTGCCTGTTATGACCATAAACTCTGTTTCTTCTCTCCTGTTGCCAATTTTCACTTCACATCTGAATGCACCTTTAATGTTTAAAGCTTGTGTTGAGGAATAAGCATACAGCTTTCTCTGCTCTTTAGGTACATATGAATAACATTTTATCTTTTCAGCTTTAAGTTTTTCCCATATATTTTCTCCCATTATATTACTTGTAGCACCAGAGTCAATCAACATTTTTAGCTCGACTCCCCCCACAGAAAATGACAGTTTATCAGGTACATTGTCCTCATTTACAATAAAAGCATATTCATCCAGCATATTCACATTTTGGTTCTTTTGCCTTTTTGTGCGACACATTTTTGAAAAGTGGTCCTTACCAGTACATTTGTGACATGTTTGTCCTCGTGCTGGGCATTTTGGATCTTTTCCCATGTGATCTGTGAATCCACATCTGTAACACTGTCTTTCTGTTTTATTTTCCTCCTTCACATTTTCTTTTGATTTCCAGTATTTTCCTTTCTTTGTCGTTACAATCCTGTTGACCGCGTTGTCCATCTTCTTTTCCTTGGTGAAGCTCATCGCTGCCATCTGCTGCTCCACGCGCTCACACTGCGAAGCCACCTCCAGTGTACGAGCCAGTGTCAAGCCGGGACCCTCCTCCAGTAACTTTCTTCGCACGTATTCAGATGTGCATTTGCTCAAAACCGCATCTCTTATTTGGTTATCATTATCACCACGAAAGTCACAGTCTCTTGCAGCTTGCCTCAATCGAGTACAGAATTGTTGAACAGTCTCACCTTGTTTCTGGGATATTTTGTGAAAAGTCTGACGAGCATATGCTGCATTTACTCGTGGCACAAAATAAGTGTTCAGCGCAGCCACTGCAGCCTCATAATCCGTAACCTCACCTCCTTGTGGTAATGTAGAAAAAATGTCCTGCACGTCTTGTCCGGCCAAGTGCAGTAACAGCGCACGCCTCCGCTGTTTAATGGCGTCTGTGGCATCATCAGACAGAATAAGTCCTTTACCGTCTGCATACAGCTCAAATGATGTCAGCCACCTTGTCCATCTTGGTCCAAGGGTCGCTGGATCCGTGTAGCAAGCGAACGGTTGAATACTTGACTTTTCCATGTTAGCTTGAACTTTTTTAGCTAACCTCGTGTTGCCGTTGACGTCTTCAGCGCGACACCGTCTTTTACAATCCACATGAATCTGTTGCCATCTTCAGCGTGACATTGTTATTCCTCGTCGCCATTGTTGTATATCCACCTTATTACTGAATTAGGCAGATATTCTGAATTGAATCATTAGACGAAGTGGTATCGTTTCATTCACTTTATTGAACCATCTTCATCCACCACCTGCCACCGCACTTCCAGAACGAACACCTTCTAACCCCGCCCCCACACACGTCATCACGTAAACTCCGTCAGCATCCCAATACATGACAATCGGTAGTAGGTCAGATTCAAGGCAGCCTTGAAAGCAGGGATAAAAAGTCCACTCAGTCAGTGTTTGTCATTGATAGCTTGGCTAGACCACTGCTGGGTTTACCGGCAATTACAGAACTAAGTCTTGTGGAGCGAAGAGAGAAAATTGACACACTGGAGGAGACGGGGGACCCGGAGAGAAAATTCAAAAAGAAATTCCCAAAGGTGTTTACAGGATTAGGAAGACTGGAAGGTGACTATCGTATCCGGCTGAGAGACGATGCTGTCCCCTATGCCCTTACAACCCCTCGCCGTGTGCCAATACCCTTAACTGAAAAAGTCAAGGAGGAAATAAAAAGAATGGAGGAGATGGGGGTCATCTCCAGGATAGAGAAGCCTACAGAGTGGTGTGCGGGGATAGTTGTAGTCCCAAAACCCAATGGCAAAATTAGACTCTGTGTCGACCTTACCAAGCTTAATGAAAGTGTGTGCAGAGAAAGACATATTTTGCCCTCCGTGGACCAGTCATTAGCACAGCTGAATGGTGCAAAGTATTTCACGAAATTGGATGCACGGAGTGGCTTTTGGCAGATCCCATTAGCACAAGAAAGTAGGGAATTCACAACATTCATTACTCCCTTTGGCCGCTTCTGCTTCAATGTGCTACCATTTGGGATAAATTCAGGCCCAGAACATTTTCAAAGACGCATGTCCCAGCTTTTGGCCGGCCTTGACGGTGTTATATGCCATGCAGATGATGTCCTTGTGTCGGGAAAGAATGAAGCAGAGCATGATGAACGGCTCACAGCTGTCCTGACACGACTCCAAGAGGCGGGACTAACACTAAATGAGAAATGCACCTTTGCACAATCGGAAGTTCTGTTTGTGGGACATAAAGTCAGTGCAGCAGGCATTGAACCAGACCCTGAGAAAATCAGAGCGATTACAGACATGCCTGTCCCACAGAACGCAGCAGATGTCAGGCGGTTTTTGGGGATGGTGACATATGTTGCAAAATTCCTCCCTTATTTTGCAGAGTGTACCAAACCACTCAGAGACCTGCTGGTGAAAGACAATGATTGGACCTGGGGTCATATGCAGCAGACAGCCTTCGACAAGCTCAAGAATGAGCTGGCATCACCAACAGTCTTGGCCCAATACAGACCACAAGCCAAGACAAAAGTGTCAGCGGATGCCTCGTCTTTTGGCCTGGGAGCAGTCTTAATGCAGAGGGAGGAAAGTATGCAGTGGCGTCCAGTTGCCTACATTTCCCGAAGCCTCTCCGAAACAGAGCAACGGTATGCCCAGGTTGAAAAGGAGGCACTAGCCGTTACCTGGGCCTGCGAGAGACTGAGTTCATACCTCATCGGAGTGCAGTTCACAATAGAAACTGACCACAAACCCCTCCTCGCACTATTAGGGACGAAAGCACTGGATGACTTACCTCCCAGGATTCAGCGATTCCGGCTGCGAATGCTTAGATTTGTATACAACATAGTACATGTACCTGGAAAAGCCCTCATCACAGCAGATGCACTATCCAGGGCCCCGATAAAGCGTCCACTGACAACAGAAGAAACACAGATGGAAGGAGAGGTAAAAATTTTCATTAACACTGTACGTGATAACTTACCTGCATCTCAGTCCAAACTTCAGCAGATAGCTGACCATCAGCGGCAAGACGCCATCTGCAGTCTGCTGATCCGACAGTGTCAAAGAGGCTGGCCACGACAAGAGGAGCTGTCCCAACAGCTGAAGCCGTATTGGATCCACCAAGGCGAGTTACACATGAATGGTGAGCTTTTGATGAAAGGACGACGTATTGTCATTCCAGAGACTTTGCAAAAGGAAATGCTCGCCCGACTGCATGAGGGACATATGGGGATATCCAAATGCAAGCTGAGGGCTCAGCAGTCGGTGTGGTGGTTAGGCCTGAGTGCCCAAATCACAAAAGTTGTGAGCCAGTGCGAGACATGCAGTAAGTACCAACAGCTACACCCAGAACCAATGATACCCTCAGAGCTGCCCAAGCGGCCTTGGCAGAAAGTTGGGGCAGATATGTTTTACTGGGAAAATGACTCTTATTTACTGGTGGTAGACTACTATTCAAGATACATTGAAATAATGAAGACATCTATAACCACATCAGCAGGAATTATTACTGGCTTGAAATCTATTTTCGCTAGACATGGGGTGCCTGAAATACTGATAACAGACAATGGACCTCAGTTTTCCTCTAGCTCGTTCTCTTCTTTTGCCACGGACTATGACTTCAAACATGTCACCAGTAGTCCATACTTCGCTCAGAGTAATGGGGAAGCAGAGAGGGCGGTGAGGACGGTGAAAAGCCTCCTGAAGAAAAACACTGACCCCTACAAGGCCCTGTTGGCATACCGGGTCACGCCGCTGAATCAAGGCCCTTCACCGGCTGAGCTCCTGATGGGCAGAAGGTTGCGCTCACCATTGCCACTCTCACCCAGTCAACTAAAACCTCAGTGGCCAAACCAAAAGAAAGTGGCAGACAAGGACAGAGAATTAAAACAGGCACAGACTTTGGCCTACAACAAAAGACATAGAGCGGGGGTCAGGCCAGAGCTAAAAGCAGGTCAGCGCGTCTGGATTACAAACACCCAGGAGACGGCTACGGTGCTGAGAGAAGCAGACACTCCTCGGTCCTATGTCGTGGAGACCGATTCAGAGGTGGTGAGGAGAAACAAGGCGCATCTCAGACCCTTACCAGACATTCATAACCCTACAGAGAATGTGGGGGACACAGAACAGGCAGCAGCACCAGACATTCAGAGCCCTACAAAGGATGTGAGGGACACAGAACAGACAGCTACACCAGAAGTGAGAGGAGGGGAAAATGTGAAAAGGGTTCATCCAAGGAGGGAAGTGAAGGCACCAGTGTGGCTCAAAGATTATGTCCAATAATGCAGAACATTTAAAACCTATTTCAAATGTTATTATTATACTTGTTACTTTAAGTATTCAGTAATTTCAGTGTTTCAAATGTTATTATAATTGTTATTTTAAGTAGGGATGCACCGATCCACATTTCTCACTTCCGATCCGATACCGATACTTATTAACAGAGTATCGACCGATACCGATACTTTTCCGATCCGATACTGTTTTTAGTTTTTTCAGCTTTAGCTGGACAAACTATTGGTTATAACTATTGGTTATACCGGTAATGGGAAAGACAACAAAATCCACTCTCTTATTGGTTAAGGGGAGTGGCTGTGTTGTCTTTCCCATCATGCTTAGCGCTTTTTTAGTTTTTTCAGCTGCACCATGAGTAAGGAGGACATGTGTGTGGTATACTTGCCTCCTGTCTTGTGTGCTGTTAAAGTCAGTGGGTTCCCTATTGTAAGGCTTAAGAGTGTCTTCATTGGGTTTATCTCACACAATGTTAAGAAGGGCAGTCACAGAATGTGATTGAACACAAGTGCTCTCTGAAGCTGGATTGGAAAAGTATCGGCAGGTTGGATCCGATACCCGATACTTATATAATGCTGGTATCGGATACCGATACCGATACTGGATCAGATCTGCCCCATCCCTAATTTTAAGTATTCCTTATGTTAGTGATCTGTAAGGTCAGACAGACTGAATGCTGTTAGTTAAGTAGTAAATGTTTGGTTTAAAATTGTATCACTACTTTGGGGAAGGGGAGATGTGGTGTGTTATGGTCCTCGGGGCGTTCCGTACCAGAGGCGCGTTATGTACAAGTACGAGTTAACGGGGTCAGAGTTCATATATAATAAAGACGCCGGCTGGCTAAAGAGTAGCGGTTGTCCGAGTTCTCCGTGAGTAGTCTCCAAACTATTACAGATACTGTTATTGATTTTACTTGTTTTATTGACATTTAATTCTGTTGCACTAGGTAGCACTTTGAGATTTTCATTAATGAAAAGTGCGTTATAAATTGAATTCATTATTATTATTATTATTATCCTTTATGTATTTTATATTCCAATTTGTCGCTGATAATGTTTGATCTGTATTACACTGTATTGGTTTAAGTGTCCTTGGGTGTCCTGAAAGGCGCTTTTAAATAAAATGATTATTATTATTATTATAATCAGCCACACAGAGAGAAGGGGCGCTATTTCCCATTGCACTGTTACCGGTTTGACTGAACCAACGTCAAAATTTGAGAGGGGAAAGGTGAAACGCACACCTGCCTCCACCCTCTGAGCCAACTTCACTCAGGTCCCTCTGAGGGTTCTGTGTTGCTCATCTGCCCCACTCTGGGCCCTTGAGCAAGGCCCTTAACCCCCACCATCTGCTCCCCCAGGAACCATAGATAGCAGCTCTCTGCTCCACACAGAGGGCTGTGGTAGCTCAGTGGTTGTCGGGAAGGACATCTGTAAAAACAATCACCAAGAGATCACTGTGGTGACTCCTGAAGAAGGGAGCAGCAGAAAGAAAGAAAAAAAAATACTAAAGCAATAATTAATTTATAATCTGAAAGAATCCTATCCAAAAAAAGAATTGTTTGAATAAGATGTTTGAAATTAGGTGTTTGGATTTTGCACATTTGTTTAGACTCTTTGATAATTGCTAATTTTAATACTTTGGAGTTCAAGTGAGTAGAAGTAATGGCTCTGCCAGACTGTCAGAAGAGTTGAAGAAGAGTCAGATTAAAATTATTAACTTGCATCAATTTAAAATTCTTCAGCAGAGTGACATTTCTTTCCTCATCACCAGATAAGATGTCTCACTGGATGGAAGCTGTGGCCAGCTGTCACTTGTGATTCCAGATGTTAACTGGATCCCTGCAAACCCGTGACAAAGATGCAGGTTGGGGCCAGAGTTCACTGATGGTCTGTGTGTTGTCCAAGGCCATCTGTAGATGGCTTCTTGAACTTTCAGCTGGAGCATGATATGGCAGTAGAGCGACTGGACTTCTCTGAAAGCTACAAATGGTCCTGGACCTTTGTTAGACTTTGTTCACATACTTTACTGCACTTTTCAAGTAAAGCAGACAAAATGTACATTTTGGAGATCCAGTGCTCTGAGGACCACTGAGGCTTTGACTCTCCATCTTCAGTATTTCCTCTTTCAGTCCTTGGTATTTCTCCAGCTTCTCGTGCTCCTTCTCCCAGATGTTACAGTCTCTTGGGATTGTTACATCTATTACCACTGGCGTCTTCTGTAGCATGTCAACCACCACAATGTCCAGTTGGTTAGCCATCACCTGTTTGTTGGTCTGGATCTGGAAGACCCACAGGATCTTAGCACTGCCAGTCACCACCCTTGGTGGAGTCGTCCTTTGACTGGGGGACCACCAGTCCATATTCGGCACAGATCTTCTTGCACACCATTCCAACTACTTGGTTATGGTGTTCTGCCAAGACTAGTGTCTTTGTGCAGTCATTCAGTCCAGCCCTCTCTAGCCACTGGTAGGATTTGTTGAGATCAGCCTTACTAGCCCTCTGCTTGCCTCCTTTCAATGTTCTGGGCTTTAGGTGATGTCTGTGGCCTCTGTCCCCTCCTTTGGCCAGGCTATTATAGCAGCTGGATATTTGATGACTGGCACCACAAACATGTTGATGGCTCAGACTTTGTTCTTGCCTTTAAGCTGGTCTCAAATATGTTTAAAAACATTTAAAATGACTAGAATCTCCAATTTACAATTAAAGTTCTCTATAGAGTACACTATACAGGTCAACGAATGTTTAAGATGGGATTTACATCATGTAACAATTGCTCACAGTGCACAAGTAATACACCTGATGATTATATTCACGCACTCTGGTTCTGTCCACCCGTTCAGAGGTTCTGGGTCCAGGTCTGTGAAGACTTGTTTAAATGTCTGAAATGTAATATCCCACTCTCTCCATCTGTTTGCTTATTGGCTATCCTTGAAGATGTTACACTAGAAAAAAATAAATCTCGTGTGATCTTCACTGCCTTATGCATCGCAAAGAAAACTACTGTATACTCCTAAATTGGAAAAATAAAAATAATCTTAGCATTAATCAGTATAAAAATCTTCTGTTAGATTGTAAGAGGAGGTGAAGAGACGACACAGGAGACAGGCTGCAGAACTTCACCTTTTAATCAACTCTTACTAAACTGGCGGGAACCCGCCCAACACTGCTTTATATACCCACATAACATCCGGTCCTCTGGACCTTTCACAATAAAAGCATCCTGTAATACATTCGGTCCACTGGGTGTGAGTAGAGCCCCCTAGTGGTCCACCACACACGCCCCCCCAGAACACCCAGTAAGGTCCATCACTAGTCCCGCATTTTAGGTTTGATCAAACGACCAGAACGGCTGAACCTGGGCCCTGCAGAACCAGTCTGATGAAGTGGAGGGCTACGAGGAGGGTCTGCAGAAGATTCGGGCTCCAATGGACGTTGAGAGTTTCCGGAAGAAGGACCGCCGTCCGTTAATAATGTGGATGGAGGTCTGCCTCTGCGAGGAGCTTGGGCCGTAACAACCTGATCATCTGACATAACATGAGCTGGTTTAAGCCTATCAATACAGACAGTCTCAGTACGACCCCCTAAATCCAAAATGAAATGTTTCGGACCTGGTTGAAGAACTCGAAACGGTCCATCATACAAAGGCTGTAGTGGTGTCCTGTGTGCATTGTGTTTGACAAAAACAAATTTAGAGGACTCCAGACTCTTAGGGACAAATGACTGCGGTAAACAATGGTGTACCGGACCGGGGACACGAAAAGGGGCCTCCTGAGGTGAAAGATGGAGCAACGGTGGAGCGAACTGTGGTGAGGGTACCTCAGGTAAAAACTCACCGGGGACGCGCACAGGCTGACCGTAAACCATTTCAGCCGGGGAAGAGCTCAGGTCTTCTTTGGTTGCGGTACGCAACCCCAACAAAACCCAGGGAAGGCGGTCAATCCAGTTGTCACCGGTCAATGCAGCACGAAGTGCAGCTTTCAATGACCTGTGAAACCGTTCACACAAACCATTAGCTTGGGGGTTGTAAGCGGTGGTCCTGTGAACGTTAGTCCCCAGACCCTTGGCCATGGTAGACCAAAGCTCCGAAACAAACTGCGGGCCCCTGTCCGATGTAATGTCTGAAGGGGGGCCGAAACGTGCAACCCAGGTAGACAAAAAGGCCCGGGCCACCACTGCAGATGTTGTGGACGTCAGAGGAACCACCTCTGGCCACCTGGTGGTCCGGTCTATCATAGTCAGCAGATGAGTAAAACCCTGTGATGGAGGCAGAGGGCCTACTAGGTCTACGTGCACATGATCAAACCGCCGACTTGGGATGGGGAAAGGTTCCAACGGTGCTTTGGTGTGCCTGTTGACCTTAGCACGCTGGCATGGAACACACGCTGCTGCCCACTCCTTAACTGCTTTACGCAGACCGGGCCAAACAAACTTTGAGCTGACCAGTTTCACAGAGGCTCTAACACCTGGGTGAGAAAGGGAATGTAAGGAGTCAAAAACGCGGCGTCGCCATGAAACTGGAACCAGGGGGCGGGGCCTGCCCGTAGATACGTCACAGAGCAGGAGAGGACCTCCGTCATTCACCCGCCTTTCCTCCAACTCGAGGCCTGTGGGGCCGGACTGGAGCTCGAGTATTTCTGCGTCGCTACGTTGGTCCGCAGCCATAGCAGAAAAATCGATGCCAACGTACACGGGAGCGATCAGCACCCGGGAGAGACAGTCGGCCACCACGTTGGATTTTCCAGCCACATGCTGAATGTCTGTAGTAAATTCAGACACCGCTGCGAGGTGGCGTTGCTGGCGAGCAGACCAGG
>JBBPBX010036343.1:0-15623 GCA_038048925.1 Garcialebias charrua | reverse complement strand
GTAAATTCAGACACCGCTGCGAGGTGGCGTTGCTGGCGAGCAGACCAGGGGTCAGAAATTTTTGACATAGCAAAGACCAGGGGTTTGTGGTCAACGTATGCAGTGAACTGGCGGCCTTCCAGGAAAAACCTGAAATGGCGTGTAGCCAGGTAAAGCGCTAGCAACTCTCTGTCAAAAACACTGTATTTCAGCTCATTGTCCCGCAGCGTACGGCTGAAAAATGCAAGCGGCTGCCAAACCCCGGAAACCTGCTGTTCTAACACAGCCCCCACCGCAACATCAGATGCGTCGGTTGTTAAAGCTATTTGCGCCGCTGGGGATGGATGGGCCAAAAGGGCAGCAGTGGCCAGTGCAGCTTTAGCATCACCAAATGCCTGTAGGCGTTCTGGTGTCCAGTCAACACTGTCGTTGGGCTTTTTCTTTTTCAGCGCTCCATAGAGCGGACGCAGCAGTTGTGCTGCCCTGGGGAGGAAACGGTTATAGAAGTTAACCATTCCCAAAAACTCTTGTAGCGCTTTAACAGACTGGGGCTGTGGGAAATCTGACACCGGTGGTGTCTGGTTTAGGTTTTTGCAAGTTTGGTTTTGTGTTTAGCTTTTTCGTCCCTTGTCCTGTCCCCTGTCCTTGTTTTCCTTCATGCCCGCCCTGGTTGTTGGGGGTGTTCCTTGGGGACGCCTGGGGGCATCTTTGAGAGGGAAGTCTGTAAGAGTGGCTCCCTCTGGTGGTCATCTCCTTCCTTGCCCATCACCTTCCTTGCATGTGTTCTTGTCTCTCTGGCTTGTGTCGTCTCAGGTGTGTATGATTTAGGTGATTAGGCTGTGTATATAAGTTTGCATTTGTGTGCCTGTCTTTGTCGGGTCATTCATCTTCCTCCCTGGTGTGTTGTGTCTTTGCAGCTCCTTGGTTTTTGTGAGTACACCTCGTCAAGTTTGAGTTTTGTATTACAGCCACAGTTGAGCTTTTGAGTTTTGTTATTAAAGTATTTTTGACTTTTTACTACTCATGTCTCTGAGTGTCTGCCTGCACCACTGGACTCATTCCTCCCACACCACGCTGGATTGTAACACTATCTTTTAACCACATTGAAAGGCTTTTTTTCATCCTGCCAACATCTTTATCCTTCTCCCTTTAACTTTTTCTGTTTTGCACCTCGGATAGTTTTTTTTCTGCCGCTCCAAAGTCAAGTGCACGAGTGGTAGTCCAAGATAAAATAAAAAATAAATGCGCCTGTGTGTTCTCTTAGGGGCGTGCTCACAGCCACCTGTGTGTGAAGGGAGAGCAGAGCAATAGGAGGAGGGGAGGTGAAGGAGCAGGGAGGTACCTAATCAGTGCTGTTACCCTGTTATTGATCATTTCGTGACTCAACGAGGCTAGCCTGTATAAATAAAGGTTGAATGAATGAATGAATGAATTTCATGCAGTTAAATATAGAAAATGTCTGCTAGAAAAACATTTTTCTAGAGACGGTTTTGACGTCCCCTTTAGTGCAACGCCCCTATGCGTTGCATAACCTGCATAACGGCTTTTTGCACCACTGGGGACCAGTAAATATGTTCCTGTTTTTAGTATTTCACTCTGTTTTACAGCTCCCTGATTTATTGTTTTATACACTACAGTACTCTTATTTAACTGCACTTTTATTGTAGTTTATTGTTGTCGTTGTCTACTGCTGTTGTCTGTCCAGTACTGTACTTTATATGTTCTGTCTGGAACAGGTCTCTCTTATGATTGAGTCCTCGTAGCTCAGTGAGACTAGCCTGTATAAATAAAGGTTGAATGAATGAAATATAAATGTTTTGCAATATTCTACACAGGCTAAGTATTTTGACAATTCAGCCTATAAATTTGTCTGCTGCTTTCTTAGATAGAGAACATTACTAATTGGATTTTCTATGTATGTTAATGTTCCTGTAAAGTGCCCTGTTGTGATTTGGTGCTATATAAATAAACTGGATTGAAGTGAATTAAATGTGTTGCTTATTAATGCTGACATAAATATGTGCAAAAAAATGAGCAGTTGTTTAAGATTTTATTTGATATGTGCAGTGTTTATGAACACATTTTAAATGGAGGGTACTAGAGGTCAGATGTCTGAAGGGGTACACATCTGAACAAAGTTTGGGAACCACTGATCTACAACAAACGACTTCTTTTGTCCCATTTCCTTGTTTAAAAACTCAGTGAAAGCATCACTTGATGACCGCTGCACATTTTTTAAATCAATTTCCTCCGCAGTCTCTGTTGTAAGTGAAAAATCACAAAGTAGAAATGACAAACAAATTTCTGAGTTGAAACAAAAACATACCAAAACTACGGAAGCGTATTGCATTCACCATGAAAAAAAAAATTGGGAGCTTATGTAGTAAAAACATGATACGTAAGTAGTAAAAACGTGATACCTATGTACAGTAGTAATAACGTGATACTATGTAGTAAAAACGTGATACTATGTAGTAAAAACGTGATACTATGTAAACGTGATACGTATATAGTAAAAACGTGATACTATGTAGTAATAGCGTGATACTATGTAGTAATAACGTGATACGTATGTAGTAATAAAGTTATACCATGTAGTAATAACGTAATACTATATTAGTAAAACACTTCCGTAGTATTTCAGTGAGTTGTGGTTCCTTGAAATATATGGTAGACCTGCAGACTGTCACATGCCTCACATGGCATAATCGTTAGCGCTCCTACCTCCCACCCGAACGACTTGGGTTTGAATCTGACCTGGGCGAACAATTTTTTTTTTTATTGGATAAATACAATAAATAAGGAAATTTGTGTTGAACCGGTTAATACCATAGACTTAATATGCCTGTGTTTAACACAAATTACTGTTTTATTTTATTCATGCTGGAAATACTTTGCATATTTTGTATGATGTAGAAACGTATTCCTCCACATGGTGCCAGTAGTAGGCTTTTAATACCCTGGTAAAACAAAGAAAAATATCGATTCCATGAGCCACAACAAATAGTTTCATTTAGTTGAGTAGTGAAAACGTAATACTATATTAGTAAAACACTTCCGTAGCATTTCAGTGAGGTGTGGTTCCTTGAAATATATGGTAGACCTTCAGACTGCTGTATGCCTCAGATAGCACAATCGTTAGCACTTCTACCTCCCACCCGAACGACCTGGGTTCGAATCCGACCTGGGTGAACTAATTATTATTATTTTTTTGGGATAAATACAACAAATAAGGAAAGGAACGTTTACATATATATTTCAGAATATTTATTAGACTATTATACTATACTACAGTTTTTTTCTTGCACTTTTTAGAATTCACCGTATCCTGGATGACTCAGCAATGAATGCCTCAATAGGCCTGCCATAACCTCCCCACCTCTCTGCTTGGAACCTTCAATCCAACAGCCAGCTGCACCACGGCGGATAAACTCAGCTAATTTAACCATTAAAGTGCATTTATTTTATTTCATTTCCTAGCTTTTAATAACTTCTACAACCCCGCGTATACCCTGTACTAACACCTCAGCGTAACAACATTACAGGTCAAACAAAGATTAAAAAATACACCAAACTGTTGACAAATGTCTGCATTTTATTGAGTGTCCATCACTCTACAAAACAACTTTGTTCTGCATTTTAATACAGACCAGCGCATTAATCTCAACGCAACGTTATTTAAAGCAGAACAGCCACTGGAATATCAATACTGCATTTTTATCTGAAAAATTACCGTACACACATTATTCAAGTTTACATTGAAGTTGTTTTGCTAGTTTTGAAAACCGAGCCATAAAACATGACATACAATTGTCAATTCTATAAAACTACAGCACTCGGTGGAAACAACATTGCTTTGTAAAAACAGCAACCAAAAAGGTATTTCAAGAAAAACAAAAGCATATGCTGAAAATACTTTGCATATTTTGTTAGGCACTTCGATCACAAAATATAAACATTACACTCATTATTCAAGTTCACATTCAAGTTGTTTGGTACTTTTGAAAATCGAGCCATAAAACATGACATACAATTATCAATTCTATAAAACTACAGCACTCGGTGGAAACAACATTGCTTTGTTAAAAAAAAGGAACACAACAGGTTTTTTCAAGAAAAACCAATGGAGTTCTGTTAACAAACTTTAAGCCCTAAAGATGAAGTCTTTCAACTGCTGGATCCCTTCCAATTTGCATACCGACCTAATCGCTCAACCGACGATGCCATCTCCTCTGCCCTTCACACAGCTCTCACACATCTGGACACGAAGGACTCCTATGTTAGAATGCTGTTCATCGACTTCAGCTCGGCATTCAACACCATCATCCCCCAACAGCTCATCCTTAAACTGGACAGTCTGGGGCTGAACACCTCAATAGCCGTGTTTCCATCAAGGTTTCTAGGTGCGCATTTTGAAGTATCGCAGCAGAAAAGCTTAATGGAAACGGCAAAATCCGTATTTACTTTCTAAAGTTCGCCAAAAAGTTTATACGCTCGCTTGAGGTACCATACCATACCATACCAACTTTATTTATAGAGCACTTTTTGCACCCAACAGGACCAAAGTGCTGTACACACAATCACAAAATACAATACAATCATAAAATGGAAGGGACTAAAAACAGTACTAAAATAATAAATTATGAATACAATAAAACAATAAAACAAAGTTAAAACATCTCAGATTGTATCAAAAGCCAAAGAAAAAAGATGGGTTTTAAGAAGAGACTTAAAAACAGCAAGTGAAGAGGCCTGTCTAATGTCTAATGGGAGGTCATTCCAGAGCTTAGGAGCCACCACAGAGAAAGCACGGTCCCCTCTAAGCTTGCGCTTTGTCCTCGGTACCCTCAGAAGCAACTGGTCAGCTGACCTGAGCGAACGAGAGGGTGTGTAGTAATGCAGCAGCTCTGACAGGTATGGAGGGGCATGGCCATTTAGAGCTTTAAAAGTAAATAAAAGTATTTTAAAATGAATCCTGTAACGCACCGGTAACCAGTGCAAAGATGCCAAAACAGGGGAAATGTGATCAAATTTTCGTGTACCTGTTAAGAGTCGTGCAGCTGCATTTTGAACCCTCTGAAGCTGGGAAGTACACAGATCACTAATACCAACATAAAGTGAATTACAGTAATCCAGCCGTGTGGTCACAAATGCATGGATTGCTGTTTCAAAGTGCTGTCTAGGAAGGATGGCTTTCACTTTAGCTAGCTGCCTCAAATGAAAAAAGCTGGATTTTACAACTGCTTTAATCTGAGACTCCAGCCTAAGACCAGCATCCAGCTTGACCCCTAGATTTGTAACAACTGGCCGGACATACTGAGCCAAGGAGCAATCGGACAGAGAGTCTTCAGTCGAATTACCAAAAATCACCACCTCTGTTTTGTCTTCGTTAAGTTTTAAGAAGTTTAGGGCCATCCAGGCCTTCAAATCTTCCAAACATAGGAACAGAGACCGAAGAGAGGCTGAGTCTGCTTTCTTTAAAGGTACGTAGATCTGTGTGTCATCTGCATAACAATGAAAAGCAATCCCGTATTTCCTAAAAACAGAACCAAGCGGAAGGATGTACAACAAAAATAAAAGAGGGCCCAAAACTGAGCCCTGCGGAACACCACATGAGAGTGGAGCAGAGGAGGACCTATGTCCATCAAGACAGACACAAAAAGTACGCTTGGTCAGATAAGATTTAAACCAATCTAAGGCTATATGACCAATGCCCACCCACTGTTCCAAACGTGTGATTAAAATGTTGTGATCCACTGTGTCAAACGCAGCTGATAGATCCAACAACACCAAAACAACGCAGTCACCAGAATCAGTCGCCAAGAATATATCGTTAAAAACTTTTAAAAGAGCTGACTCTGTGCTATGAAATGATTTAAAACCGGACTGAAAAACCTCTAAAATATTATTTTCAATGAGATAGGCCATTAGCTGATTATAAACTACCTTCTCAAGAATTTTCGAAACGAAGGGCAATTTAGAAATTGGTCTGTAGTTCGCCAGGACAGCAGTATCCAAGTTTGATTTCTTAATTAGAGGCTGGACAACTGCATGTTTCAGATTTTCAGGAACAGCACCTGAGGACAGGCTACTATTCACAAGAGCAAGGATCGAAGGACCTATAGAAAGAAAAACCTCATTGAATAGTCGAGGTGGAATAGCATCGTCTGGAGAACCAGTTGGTTTTAAGTGGCTAACGACCTCCTGCAGGGAATGCAAAGTCACACATTCAAAGCTATGAAAAATAGCAGAGCAAGGCACAGTATCTACAGGGTCATGAACAGTGGGTATGATCTGGGCCCTAATAGAAGTGACTTTCTCAACAAAGAAGTGTAAGAAACTTTCACAGAGGGCAGGGGAAGTCTCCACAATAGCACCATGCGGGGCATTTAAAACAGAATTAATAGTTCTAAATAAAACAGCAGGATTGTGACTGTTAGATACAATGATATCAGTCAGGTATCTTCTTTTTGCATCTTTTACAGTCCTTTGATAACAGCGCCAACATTCCTTCAGAATTTGGAGTGACACCTGCAAGTTATCATGTTTCCATTTACGTTCAGCTTTACGACAGTTTCTCCTGGCAGCCCGAGTGACATCATTTAACCAGGGTTCATGTTCATAGGTGGTTTTTGGGATGTTCGAAAATGAGCAGATGCGCACAGCGACAGATGGAAACACATTTGCCGACTCGTGCTGCCGAAGCGAACATTCACGTCACGTGACTGATCAGCTGTTTCCGCTCCGGACAACATGTAACATCGCTAAAACTAGTTGGCATGACAGAATAAATACAACTCGACCGATAGCAACACGTACCTGAAATATTCTCTCCTTTTTGACGAGATGTGTGGCCAGGTTCTGTTTTCAACTGCTACTTCCTGTTTACTGTAGACATGCGCAGTGCTGACGTCTGACGTAATGACGCTGACGTCTGACGTAATGACGCTGTGCGTGGCTTGGTAGATGCGCTTCAAGCCAGCAGATGGAAACACTTCTGCTTCGCATTAATTTGTATTTACATATTTGCGAGATTTCAAAAATTAGCTCAAAAATCGAAATGAAAATGGATGGAAACACAGCTAATGTGTAACTGGCTGCTAGACTTCCTGACTGGGAGACCACAGACAGTACGAGTCGGGAGTAACACATCTAGCACCATCACATTGAACACAGGGGCCCCACAAGGATGTGTACTGAGCCCCCTTCTATTCACCCTGCTAACACACGACTGCACACCATCATACAGCTCCAACCACTTCATCAAGTTTGCGGACGACACAACAGTGGTGGGTCTCATCAGCAACAACGATGAGACGGACTACAGGAACGAGGTGAGCCGCCTGGCCTTGTGGTGCGGACACAACAATCTCACTCTCAACGTGGAGAAGACAAAGGAGATTGTTGTGGACTTCAGGAAGAAGGATGCCCAACATGCCCCTCTGACCATCAACAGCACCGCAGTGGAGAGAGTAGACAGCACCAAGTTCCTGGGAGTGCACGTCTCAAAGGACCTGTCCTGGAGCAGGAACACTGCAGCACTGGCAAAGAAGGCTCACCAGCGTCTCTACTTTCTCCGCAAGCTGAAAAGGGCTGGAGCTTCAACCCCCATCATGAGCACCTTCTACAGAGGTGCCATAGAAAGTGTCCTGACCAGCTGCATCACTGTGTGGTTTGGTGCATGTACTGCATCCTGCCGCAAGAGCCTCCAGCGCATTGTGAGAGCAGCTGAGAAGATAGTCGGCACCTCCTTCCCCTCACTGCAGGACTTACACAGCAAACGCCTCACTCGGAAAGCCCACCGCATGGCAGGTGATCCCACACACCCACTACACAGCTGCTTCAGACTGCTGCCATCAGGGAGGAGACTGAGGAGTCTCCAGGCTCGAACCAGCAGACTGAGAGACAGCTCTGTTCATCAGGCAGTCAGGATGCTAAACACTCTGCCTGCTCTGCCCCCCCTCCCATTTGAACTGCCTTAACACTAAAACTTTCTCACACATTACCACACAACACAAAGATTTTAACACTGGACTCTGTGTCATCAAACGGTTTATTCACTAAGCTCTCGGTCATGTGCTCATACAGTTTGCACTACTTCTCATACTTGCACTAATGTTTGTATTACATCACTGCCTATAATCATAATACTGTTTACATTCTCTGTTTACATTTATTAATACTGTTTACTTTTATTACTACTGCTTACATGTAACTACTACTGTTTACATTTACACTACTCTAATATCTACACCACTGCTGATACATATACAATGTGCTCTGAACGGTCTTATTTAGGGATGCCCAATGTGCCTTACTGCATATGCCACTTTTTGCCTCTATAACAACATCAACTACTACCTCATACATATACTGTGTACATTAACTCATACGCTGCTTTGCCACTTTGCAAATGTCAATGCTAGAAACCTTTAGTTTATTTTAGTTATACTTTTTATACTCTTTTTTTTATACTAGTATGCAAAAACTCAGGACAGTATTATGTTCATTAAATGTTTAATGTTTTAGTTTTAGAGTTGGTGTAAATTTTCATACTCTTATTCCACTATGCAAAAAACTCAGGACAGTGTTAGTTTTACTATTTTATGCTTATGTCAATTATTATATGTTTTAGTGTTTCAATGTTTAGATGTTTACTGTTGCACCGAGGGACTGAGAGAAACGCAATTTCGGTCCTGTGTATGTCCTGTACAGTACATATTGCAGATCTGACAATAAAGTTGACTTTGACTTTGACTTTGACTTTGCTTCAACATGCATAACACGAAATTAAAAAAAAAACAACAACATACAGGCACTCCCTGTTAGCTTATTTGTACATGCATTTATTGTAAAAACATAAACTATTTTCAGTCATTTGCCATTACTTTTGATAGGTTTGTTGTTGAGGGTTTACATTTTAATAATATTGGCCCTCATTCACGAAAATGTTCGTATTTTTATCCTAAATTTCTCCTACTTCTGTGCGTACGAAGCGTTCGTACGAACATGCCACGTCAGATTCAACAAAGTCTTCTATCCTCAGGAAAAGTGTGTAAACGAGCTGCGTAAATTTAATGAATCCCACCTGTTCCATCCACCTGCGCGTGCTCGCAGAGAGGTCATTTACATAATTCCCACCCCTCAAAACACCATATAAGGCCACGTTTCCTGCCTTTTGACAGCAGGAAGTGTCCATTCATTCTAAATCAAGAAGTAAAAAGAAGAACTTCACGCAAATCAAGAAGTAAAAAGAAGAACTTCACGCAAATCAAGAAGTAAAAAGAAGGACTTCCGGCTGAATGGCGGTGGGATAAGTTGTGTTTAGGTGCGCTCCTGCGGAACTGGCCTGTTTTCCAACTAATGCCTGGCACTTTCTTCCGATTTTGACCGCAAACAATAGACAACTTACACATTCTACGCATATCTCCTGTTCGATCGCCAAAATGAAATCAAAGCCTGCTAAAGGAGCTAAAGGAGTAAGTTCGATCGAAGCTCACCTGCGGCCTAATCCTCGTGGCGGAACCTCGAGCTGTCCTGGGTCACCTCCTCCGTCTGATGCAGCAGCTACCGCTGCAGTTTGTGACGTCGGCAGCCTCAAACAGGAGCTGCTGGTGGCTCTCCGAGAGGACTTTACTGCTATAATTAAAGCAGAATTCCATGCCGCTCTGGGTGAAAGTCTCTCGTCGATCAACGCCGAGCTGTCCGCCTTCAAAAAGGAGCTATCATCGGGGCTAGCTGCAGTGCAGGAGAACTTCACGGGGCTAAAGCTAACGGTAGCAGAGGTGGAGAAGTCAGTCTCTACCTGCACAGATGACATCGTTAGCCTCCAGAAAAAAGTCGAGAGCCTCACGAAGACGGTGGCACAGCTGGAGGATAAATGTGACGATTTTGAATCCCGGTCCCGACGTCAGAACATCCGGATTATCGGTGTCCCGGAGGATGACCCTTCATCGGCTACAACGGCTGCGGTCTCCCGGATGCTAAAGGAGGCCTTCGGCTTCGAGGAGGAGCCGCTGCTGGATCACGCTCACCGCATCCCAGTACCCAAACCGAAGGCAGGCGAGCGGCCCCGTCCAATTGTGGCTAAGCTACACTACCACACGGACTGTGTGAAAATCCTGGCGAAGGCGAAGGAGCAGCAGCAGGTCAAAGTGAACGGTACAAATATCTTTGTGTTCCCCGACTACACTGCCAGAACGGCTCGCGCGCGGGCCGCCTTCACTGAGTGTCGCCGCAAGCTTCGCGGCGTCCAGGGGGTTCGGTTCGGCCTGCTCCACCCGGCCCGGCTGAAGATCACGCATGAGGGAACCACACGAGTGTTCACGTCCCCTGAAGAGGCGAGTGTGTACATCGAGTCGATTGCAAAATGAGAAATATAATTAGTGTACTTTGTTTTACACTCAGGGAATGTCAGTATTATTAGTCATTATTATTATTATTATTATTATTATTCATGTTTAAAAATATAATCAGAGTGCTCTGTTTACACTCACGGATTTAATGGGTAGAAATAATAATCAGTGTGCCTTTTCTTTCATACTCAGGGAACGTTATTATTATTAGTTATTATTATTATTATTATTATTATTATTATTCATGTTTAAAAATATAATCAGAGTGCTCTGCTTACACTCACGGATTTAATGGGTAGAAATAATAATCAGTGTGTTTTTTTTTTCTCATACTCAGGGAACGTCAGTATTATTAGTTATTATTATTATTATTATTCATGTTTTAAAAATATAATCAGAGTGCTCTGTTTACACTCACGGATTTAATGGGTAGAAATAATAATCAGTGTGCTTTTTCTTTCATACCCAGAGAACGTTAGTATTATTAGTTATTAGTTAGTCATTCGTGTTTAAAAACATAATTAGAGTGCTTTGTTTACATTCACGGATTTAATGTTTAGAAATATAATTAGCCAGCTTTTTTTTCTTTCTTCTTTTATTTTTTATTTTTTTTCATAGTCGGGGAACGTTAGTATTATTAGTTATTATTACTATTCATGCTTAGAAATATAATTAGGGTGTTTTGTTTGCATCCACGGATTTAATGTTTATAATTATAATTACTGTGTATTGTTTGCATTCACGGTTTTAATGTTTAGAATTATAATCAGTGTGTTTTATTTACATTTAGGGATTTAATGTTTTGGATTATATGGTGGGCTTTGGTTCGCATTTGGGGAATGTTATTACTATTAGTTATTATTATTAACAATCACTGCTTTTTTAGTTGTTTTTTTTTGTTGTTGTTTGTTTTTTAAAGAGTTCTTGCTCTTCCAGATTAGTGCCTATTACATATTTTAAATTTTCTTTTCATTTAGCTAGTTCTGTGGGAGTCACCTGGTACAGGTTGTGATGTGGTGCCATTTGACCGTAAGGACAAGTTTTCTAGTGACTCCTGTTGGAGTCTGCACAGTCCCTTCATCTGGGGAAGGGCCAAGTGCAAGTGGGGGGGGGTTCTTTTTTTTTTTTTTTTCTCCTGGGGTGGGGGCGGGGATTGGGAAGGATGGCAATATTTTACAACCCTTATTATGAACAACAGGTCACATGGCTGTTGATTTGAAAGCTTCCTCGACATCATCTGCTGTCAGATTCCTAAGCTGGAATGTTAAAGGTCTTAACAATCCGGTGAAACGGTCTAAAATATATTCTCATATGAAACGCCTGAATCCAGACGTAATATTCCTACAGGAAACACATTTGCAAAATTCAAATCAGGTCAGGCTTAAATATCCATGGATTGGGGAGATTTACCACTCGAGCTTCAACTCAAAAGCCAGAGGAGTTGCCATACTATTTAATAAGAATATTCATTTTACAGCATCAAAAATAATGAAGGATACAAATGGCAGATTTCTTATAATCGCGGGCTCTCTGTTCCATACTCCCGTTTTATTAGTGAACATTTATGCACCAAACTTTGATAACCCAGACTTTATAAACAATTTAGTAAGCACACTTCCATATCTTGACACTCATCTGTTAATTTTAGCTGGGGACCTGAATTGTGTTATGAACACATCATTAGATCGCTCTTCGTCTCGGCCCTGCACACAGTCTAATATGTCTAAATCTATTTTGGATTTTATGTCCCAAAATGGATATGTAGATCCATGGAGGGCACAGAATCCACTAACAAGGACCTATTCTTTTTACTCGCAGGTGCACCAATCCTATTCCCGTATAGATTATTTTTTTGTTGACAGCTCTTTAATGCAGAGAGTCACTTCTTCTGAATACTATCCGATTGTTATCTCAGACCATTCTCCTCTAAGCATTGATATAAACTTTATAAATAAACCCCGTTCTAGTCCTCGTTGGAGATTTAATAGTCTCCTGTTATCAGATGAGCCATTTAATAAATTCATCTTATCAGCAATTGACGATTTCCTAATGTTCAATAAGAGCGATACAATTTCTCCCTCACTATTATGGGAAACATTAAAAGCCTATATTCGTGGTCAGATTATTTCTTTTTCAGCTAATGTCAATAAAAATCTACGCACTAAGATATCAGAAATATCAACAAAAATTCAGAATATTGACAGGCAAAATGCCGTTAATCCGTCACACGATTTGCTGAAACAGCGACAGGATCTTCAAATGGAACTTGATCTTTTAACAACATCTGATGCGGAGCGTCTCTTAATCCGATCTCGAGCCACTTATTATGAGCATGGGGAAAAACCAAGTAGACTTTTGGCACATCAACTGAAACGAAAGGCTAGCTCTCACACAATATCGCAAATCAAGGATCGATCGGGCAACCTTGTCTCAGACCCTGTCTCCATTAGTGACACCTTTAAAAAATTCTACTGCGATCTGTATAAATCTGAACTACAAGCAGACTCAAACGAGCTACTCGCCTTTCTTCAGAATATTGACATTCCTAGGATAGACAAATTGATTTCTGACCAACTTGAGGCTCCCATTAAATTAGAAGAAATATTAGAGTCAATTAAGAATATGCAAAGTGGTAAAACACCTGGCTCGGATGGTTTCTCTGCCGAATTTTTCAAAAAATTTAAAGATAAGATAGCCCCTCTTCTTCTCGAGGTTTATAATGAGTCATTCGGGCGTGGCCTGCTACCTCCCACCTTGACTCAAGCTTCAATCTCTCTCCTGTTAAAGAAGGATAAAGATCCTACTGCTTGCGAGTCTTATAGACCCCTTTCACTCTTGAATGTGGATTTTAAGATTTTGTCCAAAATACTCGCAACTCGGCTTGAGACAGTTCTCCCTCTGATTATCTCACAAGAACAAAATGGATTCATCAAAGGTCGCCAGTTGTTTTTTAATACCCGTACAATATTGAACACAATTTTTTCAACTCATTCCCCCAAGTCTCCTGAAGTAATCATTTCTCTTGACGCCGAGAAAGCTTTTGATCGAGTAGAATGGGAGTATCTCTTTGCCGCTCTTAATAGGTTTGGTTTTGGAGAGAGGTTTGTGTCCTGGATCAAACTACTTTATACATCTCCTCAAGCATGTATTCTTACTAATTCCATCCAATCGGATTATTTTTCGGTGGGGCGTGGTACTAGACAGGGTTGCCCTCTTTCCCCCCTCTTGTTTGCGTTAGCCATTGAGCCTCTTTCTGTTGCCCTAAGATCCCTTTCTTCTTTTCACGGAATCATCCGCTCTGGCGTCGAGCTTAAACTGTCCTTATATGCAGATGACCTTCTCCTGTATGTTTCTGACCCATTATGTAGCCTTCCCCCAATTTTAAATACTCTGGAAAAATTTGGATCGTATTCCGGCTATAAAATTAATTCACTTAAAACCGAATGCTACCCAGTGAATTCATTAGCTTTAAAGCTTAAGCCTTCTGATATCCCTTTTAGGCTCAGTCCCTCGGGGTTTAGATATTTGGGAATTAATATTGCACGTACTCTGCCCTCGATGTTTTCTCAGAATTATACCCCACTAGTCTCCCAAATTGCATCAGACCTTCAGAGGTGGAACTCTCTCCCTCTTTCACTAATAGGCAGGATTAATATTATCAAAATGAATGTGCTACCTAGACTTCTGTTTTTATATCAAAACATCCCTCTGTTTTTGCCCAAACAGTTCTTCAGGTCCCTGGATCAGATGGTCTCTTCCTTTTTGTGGAATGGAAAGGCCCCCAGAATGAGACTTTCTTTATTACAACAGTTCACCACAAATGGTGGTCTTTCTCTACCCAATTTTACAATGTATTACTGGTCCTCGCATATTCATAAACTGAATTATTGGTTAAATTCACCGGATCTGATTTGGTGCAAACTTGAAGTTCAATCGATTTCTGCATCTTTTTCACCTGCCTCAATTATTTATTCATCATTACCAATTAAACTATCCTCTGTTACTACAAATCCTATAGTGCTTTCCACACTCAGGATCTGGTCACAATTTAGGTCCCATTTTAAATTTGTATTACCATCTAATAAAATGCCGTTATTAAAGAATCACATTTTCTCTCCAGCATCTACTAATGCTGCCTATAGAATTTGGCATGAGAGAGGTATTAGAACAATGAGAGACCTTTACGAAGATGGTTTGTTCCTTAGTTTTTCAGAATTGTCTTCTAAATTTAATCTACCCACTTCACATTTGTTTCTTTATTTCCAAATTAGACATTGCGTTTCATCACGGTTTCCAAATTTTCCAACTTTGCCTACTGACCCACCATGGGTCGAATTCCTAGCTTTGAAGCCTAATCTGAAATCTCCTCTTTCTATTATTTATGGAAAACTTATGGCAATTGAGGCCGACTCATCAGGTAAAACCAGAACTGCATGGGAACGGGAATTGGGTGTTGAACTGTCAGAGTCATGGTGGGATAAAGTTATTCTCAGCATACGCCAGAGTACACCATGTGCCAGACTACAATTAATACAGTTTAAAGTAATAAATAGAGTACATTTTTCAAAGTCCCGTCTATCAAAAATTTTCCCTTCAATTTCAGATCAATGTGATAGATGTCAGGCCTCACCTTGCAACTTAAGTCATATGTTCTTCTTCTGCCCAAAATTACAAGGGTTCTGGAAATACTTCTTCTCCATACTCTCAGGAGTTTTTAAGATCCAGATTCAGAATGATCCACTTATTGCCATTTTTGGAGTTCCAGGGACCACACTTAACCTATCCCGCCAGCAGAGGGAGGTCCTAGCCTTCTGTTCTCTCCTTGCCAGGCGCTGTATTTTGCTCGCGTGGAAATCTCCCACACCTCCATCCACATCGCAATGGCTTAACACCGTAAGATCATTCTTGAAAATAGAAAAAATTTCATTAACAGTGAAAGGTAGTTCTGAAAAATTTACTTATAAATGGGCACCCTTTGTGTCATATGTAAAATCTTTGCCTTCACAACATACAGACTGATACCCTGATTCATGCTCAATGCACAGACTGATGGGACTAACTCATCACACTACCATGTGACTTAACTCTGAAGAATAAATGAATGGGTAAAACACTCGTTTCCTTTTAGTTTTTTGATGCCGTCCTATCCCCCCTCCTCCCCCCTTTTTTATTTTATTTATTTTTATTTTTTATTTTATTTATTTATTTATTTTTTTTATTTTTTTTGTTCATTTCGTCTTGTTTTTGGTTAGGTTAGTGGGGTGTGATATGTTTGGTTGTGGGAGGGGG
>JBBPBX010036342.1:16642-31532 GCA_038048925.1 Garcialebias charrua | reverse complement strand
GGAGTCTATAGTAGATGGTGAGTGTTTTATAACTTTAAACATATTTCCAGTGAGTCATGCAACTCTCTGAGCGTTTTTGGACTGAAAAACCACCGGAGACTTCAGCAACAGCCGAGAGGCTTTTCTGAAAAAAAAAAAAAGATGGAGGGAGGACTCGGAGCGGCCCCTTTCTCTGAAGAAAAATACATAAACAATTATTTAGCTGTCAATTATAGCATAGGTGTGTCTCAGTCTAACGTTTTCTTACTAAAAACGTGATTTAATAATCTGCTGTAAAGATAGTTTGGCGCTTGGTGCTGTTGCACGCGCGTGCGGGACGACAACAACAAGGAAGAAGGCATGCGCTCGTTTATCTTAAATTTAACAACAAAAAAGCTCCTAAAGAATTGTTTCTTAGCTGTAAATTATAGCAGAGTTGCGTGTCAGTCTATCATTTGCTTAATAAATGCACTTTAATGGTCAAATTCACCGGGGTGGTGCAGCTGTTTTTGGTTTAGTCTAAATGGAAACGGTTATATCTGTCCAAAAATGGTTTATAAATATGGGAAAAATTCGATAAATATGTCACTTTGGCCTATAAGTCCCAGGGCATGTAAATTTTGTTAAAAACAGAGACTTACAGGCAGAAATATACAGTACAGCTGTTATTATTTTCCCCCCTCTATTTGAATTTTGCATGTGTTCAATGATGAATTATTTTAAACTATTCTGGTTTCAAGTTTCAAGTTTTTTGTTTGCCATTAGAGTTATGTTGTGTGTGTGAAAAGTTAAATAACTATTTGCCGTGGGTTAGATTTAAATAACAAGTAGGTCAGTGCTTTTTATTGAGGCAAGAAGCAACTTGATGTATCCAGCATACAAAAATAGTTATAAAACTACATTTACTACCAAACTTTAGGAAGAAAATTACAGTAATTTATCACTTTACTATTAGTTGCTCTGAACTGAAATACAATGGTTCCAGCTCAGTGTTGTAGTAGTATTAAAAACATTGTAATGGCATTAAATTTATATTAATAGCTATTAGAATTAATTCAAGAAATTCTGTATATACACTATCTTAACAAATGAGGCTCACACTGTTACGTCGTCATTACTTGGCATCAATGTTAACTGTACTTTGTTTCTGTTTTTGCACTCTTTTTTTGATGCAGACAGTGTCCATGAAGAAGAAGAAGGCTCTTCAGATTCTGTTTCTGACTCTCCAAGCCTTCCCACTTCAAACCCTTCCCCGACCACTGAATCTCCAAGTACAGCTTCAAGGAATTCTACATCCACTCCGCCGGTCAACACGCAGCAGAAAGGCCCCACCCAACACCCCTTACTAGGTATGAAGCAGCACCAAACGTGTCTAACATCACGTTGATAGTAATTTTGTGTTGTGTTTACTATTTTCTTGTAAAACAACGTACATGTAGTAAAACTACATTATCAATTATTCAATTGTGTTAATGCTAAAATGTATTATTCATTTATTACTTTAACTTTCATTCATCAAGTTTATAATTCATATTATTCAGTGTGTTTTTTTTTTGTTATGTTTTATGATGGCCTTGTTCTTTTTCTAAATTCACACAAACTCTTGAAAAAGAATACATGTCATTTGTTTATACCCACTTGCTTACCACCATAAAGGTGCAAGATTGCTTTATGAAGAGAATCATATTCCTGATGTTACGATCTTTTTTCAAAATTAGCAGGAACTAAAACTTCAATAACGTATTTAAAAACTGTATCATTCTGTACTTCATTGTCTAACAGCCATTTTCTTGTTTGTTCTATCTAGGTCATAGAAAGCGCAAAGCGACAACTGTAGCTGAAAGCTTTATTACAGCTCAGACTGAACAGGAGGAGAAGAACCGGGCACAGCGAGAGGAACACTTCCGGTTAACCATCGAGGAAGCCCAAAAAGCACGTGAGGCCGCTGCTGCGGAGAGTCAACGTCAAGCTGACGCAGCGAGGGAGCAGGAGCAAGCCATTCTGAGGGAGGAAATGGCTTTAAGAAGAGAGGAAGCAGCACAACGAAGGCAGGAGGCTGACCAGAGGGCTGCTTTCAATCAAGCGCTCCTTGGGGTGCTGGAAACGGTTGCCCGTTCCATGGCAAACCGATAAGTTACGAGAGATGTATATTTCTAAACCTTAAAAAAGTTTTTTCTTGTTTTGTATGCCTTAATTTCTAATAAAAACACAATTGTAAGTTGTGCTTCCATCTTATCTTCAAAAGTGAAGCGCTTACAGCATTTTTGTTGTAAGTCAATAGTGTAGGATAAGCAAAGTAACTTTGTTTTTTTTTAACCTATAACGACACTGGTGAAGATTCTATGTTATCCTTTACATGTCAAATCCAAACCAAAATGGATTAAAAAAAGACTTTCATTTGAAGTGAAGACATTTCGCTAATCATCTGAGGAGCAATGTCAATTTAATGAAAAATGGAGTGTGTGAATAAAGTTATAAAGCTGTGGCGTTCTGTAAGCTTGCAAAATGGAGATTGTTCGGCATGTGTCAATCTCCATAACCCAAGCTCACGGCAAAGCACAGCTTTATAACTTGAATCACACACACACACTATTTTTCATTAAATTGACAAAGGTCCTCAGATGATTAGTGACAGTTACAAATAAGGAGTAGCTTTTCTATTGTTTTGTTTTTTCTGTAATGAGTACTGGAAATTGTAGCCATAATACATTATTTCCATGTTTTGTAAATCAATCTACATAGCAGTACAGTTATAAAGGTGTAGGATTTGTGTAATCTGTTTATAATCATCCTCATTCAGGAGTTTCTCCATCATAGCATCTCAAACACCTGTGGCCTGATGTCCATCCTGTGGATCCAGCAGCTTCTGCAGCATGTTTACCCAAGGTCAAAAAATATCTCCGTGAGTTTGACTGGTAAAATGGAGCACAGCAGGATTTAAATTTAAAACACTATAGCCATGTTTTTCAAATCATGTAGTTTTTTAATGGATAGAGGATCAAATCGAAGTTAAAAAAGCCTAGCTTCCTCTTGCTAAACATCACTTCAATTGTTGAGATAATGTGCGATAGCTTAATTTAATAAGCTGCAAGGTTAAGCATAAACACTAAAAGGTTTTTCCAGAGTCCAATGTAATGTAGTTTATTAATAAGTAATGAACTATGCTATGCTATGGAAACTTCATTTAAACGTTCAAAAACTCTACTTTGCTCCAGACTGTTCAGTGTTTTGTGTGGATAAACGCAGCCTTTCCATGGTTCGGATTGCTGTTAAACGTCTGAACAGAAGTTCTCTTCGACGCCTGAAAATAACGTGTCTTCTGTGATTGAAAATCGCTTCCCTCCCAACTCTGCTCAGTTCTTCTACTCTTTGAAAAAGCAACAGGCAAAGCAGAACGTTGAAAAAAGCAACGATGTCATCCATTTTGTTGTGTGTTGTTTTCCCCAGCTCTTCTTCTTCTATTGTTAGTGGTGGTTCGTAAAGAGCTTAATGTATCACTAGCGCCACCAGCTGGTTAGAAGCGTTGATATTAATGATCCACCCACTGCAGGAGAACTACCCGCCCACTGCAGGAGAACTTCACGCCCACCAAAGGGGTCCTAATGCGCGCATGGATACAGAAATAAACCGGTCCCATAGGAACTGGCCCAAACTAGCCACAATGGGACCTTACAGGAACCAGACCTGTTGATAAGAGGCATAAGTGGTCTTTCTTCTTACATCTCGTCTTTGAGATACGATTTCCGCTGCTCACCGTGGTTAATGCAAAAACGCAAACCATGGAAGAAATAAAACAGTGTGCTGTGAATGTCTTTGAAGCTAACAAGATGAAGTTATCAGGAGGGTAATCACCATATTGTGTCTTTAAACACGTACGGTGCCACCCAGATGTAAAGGATTTATGAGGAGGGTCAATATTAATACTGACCTCCTTTTTACCTTAACTCACTTTACTTATTCAGATTGAATAGTAAATTCACGGATTCTTTTCTTTTTCAGTTTACCCAATATTTCTGTGATCTTGATGGATAAAACAATAATGCCATTAAGTGACAGAAAACGTTGAGTTTAGCTTGGTATGCCAGGAGACACTACCATTTATTTAAAATAAATCAACTAAAATCAACATCATTACACTTGATTGACATGATCTCACTTTCTTGCAATTTAACACGCATCAGCACACCTAAATGTAACACAACAGACTTCAATACAGATGTTAAAATATTTAGTCTGAGGGCTCATAACTTAAAATTGAGAAGAAAGAAATAGGAGGAATAAAAAGGTTGGAGAGATTAAGGAGGGAAGGTATTTATCTTGAGTGTAACCAGAAATGACACTTTCCATCCGACTTCGGCTAAATCCAGGTACGTTTGTAAACAGCTCTTTACCTTCGACGACGAGTCTGATAAAGAGATGACACCAGCCTTTCAGGCGTACAGAATCGTTGCAGGTCCAGCACGTCCGAGCCGGTTCTCGTTTACGTTTTCAACGTCTCCTCGGATCCGCGTCAATCATCAGAAACTATGTCAACTACTGGTCGACTTCAAGACAACTTATTCCAGGAAGGAATAAACAAAGTCTTGAGCTTACGCTCGTTCGAAGTGGACTCATAACAACATGTTATTAGTCCTTAGCTGGATGACGTGCCCTTAGCGTGTGACTAAACGTCCATCCAGCTCTTTGGGAAAGTTCACATCTCTCGAAGTTCCCAGCAGACTCCCCGTTCCAGCAAAAGCTTAGAACTTTAAGCAAGGATTCTGAGATGAGAGAGACGTCTCTTTTTCATTGGTTAAAAAGACAGTCGATGAGTTCACTTGCTGTTATCATGAGTACAAGGCCATAACTAGCAGCAGAGAGAAATTGTTTAGGAAAAGACAGACGCATAGTGGTCTGCTGAACTTCCATTTTTTTGAAAGTGCATCCCAACTTATTTGCAGTTGCTTTGGTTTTTATTGTTTTTGGTATTAGCAGAATTTTTACTTTGCATTTGTTTTTCTGATTGTGTGTTTCTTCATCTATTTTATGTGATTGCAGATCATTTCTGTTGCATTTCTTTTTTGTTTTGGAGTTCACATCATTCCTGTGTTTGCAGCACATTTTAACTGTTTACAGTGTGTTTAGCTGTACCTGTCATCCACCATGGAGGAAGGACTCTCAGTGTTTCCCCTACATAACCTGTCATGGCGGGGTGGGGGTGACAGACAGAGACACGTCCTGAGCTGTGCAGACGTTGTTGCGGTTTCTTGGGCTTGTTTTGAAAGTAAATTCGCTTGTTTGGGCTTGTTATTATTTGTTCTTTATTATTTGTCTGTGACAAGACCACATTAAAATGAGCTCCAATAAGTGGAGGAAATATGGGAAAAATATAATAAAGAATGGGAGAAAGAGCACAAACTTAAAGCATGATTCAGGATAGAGATTAAAGAAAGTTTTTTGTTGACTTAGCTTACTATGAGTTTGCTGTTTAATTTTTATTTTATTTTTTAATTTGTACCTATCCTTTATGATTGTCTGTTGTTGTCGTTGTCCATTGTTGTCATCACTCTTCGTTTAAAATTCAGGTCTCTCTGGTAAATGAGTCCCAGAGGATTAATGGGAATAATTTGAATAAATATGCCAAAAGTATTTTTTTTTTTTAGAGTGGATATGTTCTTCAAAGTCTTTAGCATAATTGTGCTATTTATATGTAATGCCATAATAACTGTATGTTTATACTGTTTAAAAACGGACCTTGTTTTACACAATGGGGTGGGTTGCCTATTGGGCTTGTTTTGATGGGGCTGGTCGCTTGTTTCTGTCGCGATATACTGGCAGATAGAGACAAAGCTGAAAGCGTGCAGTTTAAGGCAGAGGAGAGACAAACATTTCAGCCGCGTTCAGTTTTATTTATTTATTTTTCGGTGGAGGTGAGACTGGGTGATCCGTGCGCTGAGTGTGTGTGTGTGGAGCCGCGCGCAGCTGGAGCCGAGCAGAGACATTTCAGCCACGTGTTCGTTTTTTTTTTTCCCCCATCCATTCCGTGGGGATGAGAAACGTGAGCCGTGCACGTGTATGTGTGGTGGGTGTCAGCTGAGTGTTCAGCATGAGACTGCTTTTATGTTGTTGTTGTTTTTTTCCAGCTAGTGCACCTGCAGTGCGAGCTGCTAGTGTAGCAGCATTACGTCAGTGCCAACAGGTGTTTGGAGCGTTGGGTAGGCGGGGCGCTCGGTTCTGTTGAGGGGGCGGGGCGCCCCGCCTATACTGTATAATGGTAGGGGAAACACTGACTCTGCAGCGACTCTAGCCGTGAAAGACGTACCTCTTCTGGGGTAAGTTCAACTAGACTTTTACAGAAGGTCTCTTAGTGAAGTGAGACTGAAGCACCATCTACTGGACAAATATAAAAATCGGAATTTTACGAAATATGTGATTAAAAAAGAAAAAACAAGGGTTATTAATCACAGCTAAACTGTTTTCCTCTGGTGTGGATTCCAATGTGATTGTTTAAAGTTGACTTCTGTCCAAACCTTTGTCCACAAAGATCACAAGCAAATGCTTTCTGTCCTGTGTGAACTATCATGTGTGTGTTTAAAATTGACTTCTGTCCAAACCTTTGTCCACAAAGATCACAAACAAATGCTTTCTGTCCTGTGTGAACTATCATGTGTCTGTTTAAATGTGACTTCAGTCCAAACCTTTGTCCACAAAGATCACAAGCAAATGCTTTCTGTCCTGTGTGAACTATCATGTGTGTGTTTAAATTTGACTTCTGTCCAAACCTTTGTCCACAAAGATCACAAGCAAATGCTTTCTGTCCTGTGTGAACTATCATGTGTGTGTTTAAAGTTGACTTCTGTCCAAACCTTTGTCCACAAAGATCACAAGCAAATGCTTTCTGTCCTGTGTGAACTATCATGTGTGTGTTTAAAGTTGACTTCCGTCCAAACCTTTGTCCACAAAGATCACAAGCAAATGCTTTCTGTCCTGTGTGAACTATCATGTGTGTGTTTAAATGTGACTTCCGTCCAAACCTTTGTCCACAAAGATCACAAGCAAATGCTTTCTGTCCTGTGTGAACTATCATGTGTGTGTTTAAATGTGACTTCCGTCCAAACCTTTGTCCACAAAGATCACAAGCAAATGCTTTCTGTCCTGTGTGAACTATCATGTGTGTGTTTAAATGTGACTTCCGTCCAAACCTTTGTCCACAAAGATCACAAGCAAATGCTTTCTGTCCTGTGTGAACTATCATGTGTCTGTTTAAATGTGACTTCTGTCCAAACCTTTGTCCACAAAGATCACAAGCAAATGCTTTCTGTCCTGTGTGAACTATCATGTGTGTGTTTAAATTTGTCTTCCATCTAAACCTTTGTCCACAAAGATCACAAGCAAATGATTTCTGTCCTGTGTGAACTATCATGTGTGTGTTTAAATTTGACTTCTGTCCAAACTTTTGTCCACAAAGATCACAAGCAAATGCTTTCTCTCCTGTGTGAACTATAATGTGTTTGTTTAAATTTGACTTCCATCTAAACCTTTGTCCACAAAAATCACAAGCAAATGGTTTCTGTCCTGTGTGGACTATCATGTGTCTGTTTAAATGTGACTTCCGTCCAAACCTTTGTCCACAATTATCACAAGCAAATGGTTTCTGTCCTGTGTGAACCATCATGTGTTTTTTTAGATCACCTGTTTTGTCAAAAAAAATTCCACAGTCTTCACAAGTAAATGAGTTCTGTTTTGACTGTTTTTTCTTGACTGAGCCTCCAGTTTTCTTCACTTCAAAACATTCCTTGATAACCAAACCACTTGAAGACATCACTGACTGACTTGTTTTGTGAAATTGTTTCCCATGCTCACTGAAGCTGCAAGACTTCTTGAGAGTGTGTACGTCTGACTCAGGAGCTCTGCTCTCCTTCCCGTCTTTGTCACTGTCTTCAGGTTCTGATTCATAGTCTGAAAATTCTTTTAGCTGAGAGTCAGAGTCATGCACATCATCATCATCCTCATCCTCAGATTCCTCACTGACTTCAGTCTCTGAAGAGCTGCAATCATCTCCATAAGTATCTAGATGTGGGTTCCTGGTAGTCTCTGCTCTTCCACAGTCCTCACCAGCAGTTGCTGTTTTCATCTGGTCAACTGAGCTGCTGGTTGGAAGATCTTCCTCTTTTACTTGGTGCTGATAAAGCTGTAAAAACAGAGGTTTCTTTTCATCTTCCTCACTCTTCAAAGGAACAGCAGTGAATGCAAACCCAGTGTCATCAGTCTCCTTTTTCACACAAAACTGCTCTCCCTCTTGACTGGTCCACAGTTGCTCCTCTTCCTCCTTTATGTTGAGGATATCTGGATCCTGTTGGTCCACACCAAGCATCCGTACTTCAAGAGCTGCTTCTTTAACCAGCACCATCTGCTGAACATCTGCAGGGAACACTGAAAACATGAACATCAGACACTATTATAACTTTATATTCACACATACAGTGTTGCTTGCAAGTTTATAAAGCCTTTAAAACTTTTTTAATTTCTGCATAAAAATGACCTAAAACATCATCAGATTTTCACACAAGTCGTTAAAGTACAATACCATACCAATTTATTTATAGAGCACTTAAAACAGCAACATGGCCAACCAAAGTGCTGTACAGTAACAAAAAACCCAAGCACAACGGACAGGAAAACAAAATAAAAATAAAGATACAAATACCCTGATGCATGCTCAATAATCCAGGTAGAAAAATCTAAAAAAGCTAAGTCTGGTCCTCTGGACATTCAAAAAAAAAAAAAACAAAACAAAGCAAAAAAACTGTAGAAACGTTTCGTCTTTCGTCCGAAAGACTTCCTCAGTCTGAGAAGCTGTGCTCAGCTCAGTCTTATAAATAGCACCCTCCCACAGTGGATCAACCAGTTGGCTGATGACAGCCTGAAACCAGCTGCTCACATGAGCAAGGAGGACCATCAGCCTGACGATGGGTCGTTAACACCCTGATGGTTGTTTGCTATTCACAGAGGGCTGAGTGATACCAGCAATCACAGCATTGTAGGAGGGGGACAGTTGAACCCGGAGGCCTCCACCCCTGTTTAATGATGGGCGGTTTCTTTTCACAAAGATGGCCTCCTTTACTCCTCTCTCAAACCATCGTTCCTCTCTATCAAGGATGTGAACATCTTCATCCCTGAAAGAGTGACCGCTGGCCTGGAGATGAGTGTAGACTGCAGAGTCCTGACCTGATGATGTTGATCTTCTGTGCTGGGCCATCCTTTTGGCCAGTGGCTGTTTAGTTTCCCCGATGTAAGACTGATCACAGCCCTCCTGATGCTGTTCAGTGTCAGGAGGGCTGTGATCAGTCTTACATCGGGGAAACTAAACAGCCACTGGCCAAAAGGATGGCCCAGCACAGAAGATCAACATCATCAGGTCAGGACTCTGCAGTCTACACTCATCTCCAGGCCAGCGGTCACTCTTTCAGGGATGAAGATGTTCACATCCTTGATAGAGAGGAACGATGGTTTGAGAGAGGAGTAAAGGAGGCCATCTTTGTGAAAAGAAACCGCCCATCATTAAACAGGGGTGGAGGCCTCCGGGTTCAACTGTCCCCCTCCTACAATGCTGTGATTGCTGGTATCACTCAGCCCTCTGTGAATAGCAAACAACCATCAGGGTGTTAACGACCCATCGTCAGCCTGATGGTCCTCCTTGCTCATGTGAGCAGCTGGTTTCAGGCTGTCATCAGCCAACTGGTTGATCCACTGTGGGAGGGTGCTATTTATAAGACTGAGCTGAGCACAGCTTCTCAGACTGAGGAAGTCTTTCGGACGAAAGACGAAACGTTTCTACAGTTTTTTTGCTTTGTTTTGTTTTTTTTGAATGTCCAGAGGACCAGACTTAGCTTTTTTAAAGATACAAATAGCAACAGAAACTAACTAAAATGGCCAACACTGTATAATACAGAGGATCAAAGCAAATCACACCATGTTAAAGGCAAGAGAATGGGTTTTCAAGCGTGGGAGCCTGCCTGACAAGCAGTGGCAACTCATTCCACAGTCTTGGACCTGCAACAGAGAAAGCCCTGTGACCTCTGAGCTTACGACGGGTTTCTGGAACTGAAAGAAGCATCTGGTCTGCTGACCTCAGAAAGCGCGGTGGGACATATAGTAGATAAAGAGGCCTCCACCTCTGTTTAATGATGGACAGTTTCTTTTCACAAAGATGGCCTCCTTTACTCCTCTCTCAAACCATCGTTTCTCTCTATCACGGATGTGAACATCTTCATCCCTGAATGAGTGACCGCTAGCTTGGAGATGAGCGTAGACCGCAGAGTCCTGGCCTGATTATATATACAAGCCCAAAACCAGAAAAGTTGGCACGTTGTGGAAATCGCAAATAAAAACAGAATACAATGACTTGCAAATCTTTTTCAACCTATATTCAATTGAACACACTGCAAAGACCACATACTTAACGTTCGAACTGGTAAACTTTGTTATTTTTTGCAATTATTAGCTCATTTGGAATTTGATGCCTGCAACATGTTTCAAAAAAGCTGGCACAAGTGACAAAGAAGACAGAGAAATTTGAGGAATGCTCATCAAACACTTATTTGGAATATCCCACAGGTGAACATGCAAATTGGGAACAGGTGGGTGCCATGATTGGGTATAAAAGCAGCTTCCTTGACATGCTCAGTCATCCACATAGAAGGATGGGGCGAGGGTCACCACTCTGTGAACAAATGCGTGGGCAAATTGTCGAACAGTTCAAGAACAACTTTTCTCAACGAGCTATTGCAAGGAATTTAGGAATTTCACCATCTACGGTCCGTAATATCATCAAAAGGTTCAGAGAATCTGGAGAAATCACTACACGTAAGGGGCAAGGCCGAAAACCAACATTGAATGCCCGTGACCTTCGATCCCTCAGGCGGTACTGCATCAAAAACCGACATCAGTGTGTAAAAGATATCACCACATGGGCTCAGGAATACTTCAGAAAACCACTGTCAGTAACTACAGTTCGTCGCTACATCTGTAAGTGCAAGTTAAAGCTCTACTATGCAAAGCAAAAGCCATTCATCAACAAGATCCAGAAACGCCGCCGGCTTTGCTGGGCCCGAGCTCATCTGAGATGGACTGATGCAAAGTGGAAAAGTGTTCTGTGGTCTGATGAGTCCACATTTCAAATTGTCTTTGGAAACTGTGGACGTCGTGTCTTACGGACCAAAGAGGAAAAGAACCATCAGGACTGTTATAGGCGCAAAGTTCAAAAGCCAGCATCTGTGATGGTATGGGGGTGCATTAGTGCCCAAGGCATGGGTAACTTACACATCTGTGAAGGCACCATTAATGCTGAAAGGTACATACAGGTTTTGGAGCAACATATGCTGCCATCCAAGCGACGTCTTTTTCATGGACGCCCCAGCTTATTTCAGCAAGACAATGCCAAGCCACATTCTGCACGTGTTACAACAGCGTGGCTTCGTAGCAAAAGAGTGCGGGTCCTCCCCTGGCCTGCCTGCAGTCCAGACCTGTCCCCCATTGAAAATGTGTGGCGCATTATGAAACGTAAAATACGACAACGGAGACCCCGGACTGTTGAACAACTTAAGCTGTACATCAAGCAAGAATGGGGAAGAATTCCACCTGAAAAGCTTCAAAAATTGGTCTCCTCAGTTCCCAAACGTTTACTGAGTGTTGTTAAAAGGAAAGGCGATGTAACACAGTGGTAAATATGTCCCTGTGCCAACTTTTTTGCAATGTGTTGCTGCCATTGAATTCTAAGTTAATGGTTATTTGCAAAACAAAATAAAGTTTCTCCGTTCGAACATTAAATATATTGTCTTTGCATTCTATTCAGTTGAATATGGGTTGAAAAAGATTTGCAAGTCATTGTATTCTGTTTTTATTTGCGATTTGCACAACGTGCCAACTTTTCTGGTTTTGGGCTTGTATATATATATATATATATATATATATATATATATATATATATTATATATATATATATATATATATATATACCGTAAAATCCGGACTATAATACGCAGTATTTTTGCTAATTTGAATGTCCAGCGTATTAAACACCGAAGAGTATTATTTATGGATTTTTTCCCATATTTTTAGACCCATTTTTGGCTTTGATTCATCGTTTTTCATTTTTGGCAAAAATGGTGCAGTACCAGTTTCGGCCGCTATATGGGCTATATGGGCGCTGTAGGCAGCAGCCAGCAGAGGACTCAGAGAGCGAAGAGGAAGAGGGGCCACTTCCAGAAGTTTCTACTTGCATGTGTCCGGAACAGGCTTCCTTTGGTCGGACTGATTACTCTGCTGCTGCCCGCTCCCTGCTATGGATGTACTCATAAACCACACCGCGGATTTTTAAATCCAGCTGATTTCACATTTGGTTCAGCTCAGGAGCCCGTCTGCTATAGTGAGGTAAGAAATATATTTTTTAAGCGTTTATTTAGCTAAATTTAAAGAAAGAAAGCTCCGGTTTGACCCGGCTGGCGCCTGCATAAAAATCATCGAACTTTTTTTTCTTTAAATCCAGCTGATTTGAACATTTCGTTAAACTCAGGAACACGTCTTCTATAAAGTCAGCTTAGTAATATATTTTTTCTCGCAAAGAAACAAGTTTTTACCGTGTTTCTTTGTGAAGTTCTTCATACTGGTTTGGTCCTTCGCCGCCATCTTGATCAGGACAAAGCTGACGCGTCGCGTGGCGATGACGCGTATTAAACTCCGAAGCGTATAATGTACAATTTTTTCGTGTTTATTGTTAATAATTTGACAAAGCGTACTAAATACCGGAGCGTATTTTAATCCGGTTTCTACGGTAATAGTTTTGTTTTTCCTGTGACTTATGTGCAGTATGATAAATGATATGAGCATAATAAATGCTCCCAATGTTATGTTGGTCTTTTTTTTCTTTTTGTAAAGATGTTTTTATGCATTTATTTTTATTTATTTATTTTGCATCATAAGACACTGTGACGTCATCGGCTACTCGAGCACCGCTCGAGTTTTTTTATGTTAATGTCGAGGTTAAAAATTATGTACTCGTTCAACCCCTACTCATGACTGTCAGAATGTGACTGAACAAAGTTTCACAAGCGAAGAGAAAGAGACGACATCACTGATGAGAGGAAAGACTAATTCATCAGTGTGGAAGTAGTTCAGTTTTCTGCAGGTTTCTTCTGTTGCAGCGAGTTCTCTTTATGCTGCAAAACGTGACGGAGTCGTTCTAACTAGCGGTGGGAACATCTAACTTGTTTAAAGTGTATCTTTCACTTTAAACACATGTTGTTGCCTTTTCAACCTAACATGTCTAAAACTCCAATTTTCATCAAAAATACGGATCATATCTCAAAATAAAATGTGCTACTACTACCTTTTTTGTCTTCCCTCGCTACTCTGTCTAAAAATAGTGCTCTCAGCGGTAAACCGGAAGTGACATCACAGGAGGGGAATGTTTGTGCTTTAGCTAAGAAAGATATGGGATCGCACCAGGAGGAGGCGACAGATTACAAAGTTGTTTTGACATAAGTATGTCATCTCTGACTATTCCATCAAATAAAATGAATGAATAAACATCAAATCAAATCAAATATCTAGCCAAATAACTTCTAGATATATACTACCTAAAGCTAAAAATGGTTTATATTTACATATAGCCTAAATATAGAGATACAGCATTAGTTACACCACTGATGGATTTAACTACTTTAGCCTTAGCTCCCTAAACAATTACTTTTTCCATCCTAAACCACTCAGTGGACACTTTTTCTGCTTTCAGAGTTAATTATACAGGGCTTTTTTACTGAACGATTGCCTGTATAGCACATTTGAGATGAAATTCGATTTTTTATTAATTTTTGAAGACATGCAACACGGTCGCGCTAGCATAAAATTAGCATCGTTTTTTTCTTCCATCTAAAGTCATTCATATCTCCTAAACCATTCATTGTATATTTTTCCTGCTTTCAGACTGTAATTATACAGGACCTTTTTACTAAACGATTGCCTGTATAGCACATTTGAGATGAAATTCGATTTTTTATTAATTTTTGAATTCAGCATGTTTATTTATTTATCTATTTATTTTTGTTGCCAATTTCAGCTGTTTTTTCAGCAAGTTCTTCTGCAATAAGCATCCACACTGTATTTTCGCAGGAAATGCGATTTCTCTACTTCTACACTGAGTTTGGCTTTTTGAGTCAACTGGTTTGCCGGCGTAATCTATAATAGAACATACTTAAAAATATACTAGCAGACTTAGATTTTTTTAAAATTTTAATTCTGTTTAGAAATACACATTGGTTGCAGCATTTTCAAGTTATATTTGACTGAATGAGTAGTTTGCAACAGCCTTCAGAAGTGGGGAAACAAACACAGAGGTGGGACAAATCCGATTTGACTGTTTCTGTATTTCCATACGTCCCCTCTCATTACCTGCTCCGGGTCTGTGCAGCTGAAGGAGACGTGGCGAGGTGTGATTAAGCCGAAGAGATTTGTTGTTGCTGAGCTGTTGCTTCCTTTGCTTTGCTTAGCTCGTAGCCAACAGTCTGCTCAAATGAGCTAGCCTTTAGTCTCAGGCTGACAGGATGTGTGAAGTGTCTTGTCTTGCTGACGGTTTACTGCAACACCTGGGTGCTCAGGCACCAAACAGACTCTGCGATGGTTGACGCACTGTCAGGCCGGGCTTGATGACATAATTTACGCAGGTCACAGGGAGCTTGGTGGGAATGAAAGGTGCGTGGAGTCATCACTTGTTTACCCTGCTCCTGATGGCCCACTGCCAGCAGCTACAGCAATTATCACCTTGAAGGAATGTGGGACCCTTGTGTTAAATTCCCTTTGACCCCCATGATGTAGGAGGTCAGGAGGTGGGCGCTCTCTCCAGGGGTGGTGGGCGTGGGGATGTGTGTGTGAGTGA
>JBBPBX010036342.1:0-15318 GCA_038048925.1 Garcialebias charrua | reverse complement strand
ACATCTGGTGCTCACTTCATGAATGTGCAACCTTTCCTGTAAAAAGAACAAGCAACACGGAGAAATGAAACATTGCTGTTTGTTGTTTATCACTCAAAATAACTTCTGCTTCACGAACTGAAGCTAAATCGCTAATATCTACAGTTTTAGATGGCTAAATTCGACGGATGCGTTTATATTTTTGTCCATTGTATTCAATGTGCGGTTGGAGCAAATTTCTTTATCTAACGTCACAATCACGTGACCGGAAAAACACGAATTTACCGTGTAAAAAAATGGCGCTAATTTTAAACTATTTTTGAGAGGAATTTTCATTCATTTAACATTATTTTAGCAAAAATGGTCAGAGGTCAATCTTAATATTTATATATGTTGTGCCATTTTTTGAAAAGTTAAAAAATCATGTCAGTGGAGCTTTAATCTGAAGAGTTTACACTCGATATAATATGATGAGAGTCAGAAGATGAAGAACAATAAAGTTTGAGCCAACGTGTCCCTGAAACTACGACGTACTGAAACAAACAGCCCCAGCACTGCATGTTTTTTTTTTCAAAATAAAATTCATCAGAAAAAAAAACACTGAATGAAAAGGTGCAGAAAGACGAAAATAGTGTTATATCTGCCACTTGTTTAAAAAAATACAAAATAACTACAAACACAACAACCTTCACTTCACCTGCACCACACCTTCCCAACAACTTCGATTTAATCATCTTTTAAAACATATAAATAGTTTTATAAATGGTTATGGTGATATCAAGTCAACACAATCCTGTTTCCTGATTTATAACTCAGCTCATTCACACTAGTTCTAAATGAAGATTTTACAAACATTTACATTCCCTTCAGGGTTTAAGGCTCCACTGACATGATTTTTTAACTTTTCATAAAATGGCTCAACATATATAAATTTCAAGATTGAACTCTGATCGTTTTTGCTAAAACAATGTTAAATGAATGAAAATTCCTCTCAAAAATAGTTTAAAATTAGCGCCGTTTTTTTACACGGTATTTTAGGGTTTTTCCGGTCACGTGACTGTGACGTCACATCAAGAGACCTACTCCAACACGCATTTAGAAACAATTGCAGATAATGCAGACGTATCAGACGAATTTAGCAATTTAAAAGTTGATCTTTGAGCGATTTGTGTTCAGTTCGTGAAGCAGAAGTTATTTTAGTGATCAACAAGAAACAGCAATGTTTATTAGTGCCTCTTACAGCTTTTATTAAAGAGAGGTTTCACATTCATGAAGTGAGCAGCAGGTGTCAGCAACGCTATCGTGATAACTCTTTTACAGAGGACTGAAACGGTAATTCGGTATTAATTTATCTAATAATCATTCAACATTAATTTATAGTCTAAAAACATGAGTCCTTTTTAAATTATCTGGTTTATTTTAGAAGTTTATTCAAACATACGTTCTGAAAAACACCATTCTGTTGTACATTGCATCATGGTTCACTATATAAATAAATATAAAAACAGTAGTTTATACGTCAATCATTACATTTAAAAAGAAATTTATATCTGTCAAAATAACATATATTGATAAAATAGCTGATCATCAGGGTGTGTGTGTGTGTTTGTTTTGTGATCAGTCAGTCATATATTAACATTTATGTAAATGTATATATATATAACAAAGCCACATTTTTCTGTTTAAGGTGTTGGATGATGTGATCAAAGCTCCCTACACGTCACCTTGTTCAACTCTTCTTGCCCATCCTGGAGAATGAAAGCATCTCAGGAACGCAGATGGAGAACCCTACTGTTAAAGTGAATAAAAACTAAATCAAACTCTGACAATAAACTTTTTGTGATGCATTTTTTGGAAAATTAACCATTGATTAAGACTGTATGTATATTGTACTTCTTCACTGCAAACATTTTAAGAAAATTGCAATAAAAAAATAAATAAAATAAATAAAAATAATGTATCGTCAGCAAGTTGTGAAATTTTAAGTTTTTGATCAAATATTTTAATTCCTTCAAAAGAGCTTTGTCTAATTAAATATTTAAAATTTGACCTACAAGCAGAAATATGTAAGGTGAAGCCAGGCAGCCCTGACGAACCCCTCTACAAATATTAAACCGACCAGATGTACCATATAAAAGTTTTACAGAACTATTATTATCTCTATAAAGTGTTTTAAAGGCTTTAATAAAAGAGTTACCAAAGTCGAAAAAAGACTGTATCAAAAATAAAATTATGATTTACCGAATCAAAAGCCTTTTGATAATCTAAAAAGAGAATGATTGGTTTACCAGGTATGAGATCTCTATAATCAACCAAATCTAGTACTAATCTAATATTATCAGAGATGTTGCGTCCAGGCATAAAACCATTTTGAGATTCAAGAATTATATCATTTAAACCATTTTTTAATCTCTTAGCTAAGATAGAAGCCAAAATGTTGTAGTCATTGTTTAATAATGTGATGCCACACCAATGATCTATAATTAAATTATCCTTATGTGGTTTGGGAATTACGGTAATGTAATAAGACCCTGTTTCATTGAGGGGGTAACTCTCCCTTATTAATGTGGGGATGTCACCATCTAGTGGGCATCGCTTGTCTATACACCCTTGTGTCGTCTCATTTGTTTAATCCAGGGGTGCTCACACTTTTTCAGCATGCAAGCTACTTATAATACAACCAATTCAAAATGATCTACCCAATACAAAAATGCAAAAAATATAATTATCTTCAAATGTATTAAGGATTCTTTTTATGTACAATGTATGTTGATGTACCTTGTAGGGTTGGGCCATATCATACCGTTACCGGTAATACCGGTATAAAAAGCTGGCCCGGGCAAAAAACTTATATCATGATATGCTAATTTCATGACGTAATACGACAGGGCGCCCCGCCCCTTAACACCCGAGCGCTTTAAACAACTGCGCACATCCCTCCAACAATCTGTAGTGGTGTAAAACGCTAATTAGTTACTGCTAAAATGTTAAAAACAATGCGCGCGTCGCAACTTCTCTCCCCCTGCACTGCAGGCACAGACAGCTGTCCCCCCTCCCCGCCCCGCTCTGCTCCGCTCCGAGCAGGTGCAGCGTGTCCACCTAAACTGTTACAAACACGCGCGGCTCCACAGTCACTCCTGTGATGTTTCTCTGCACGCTCAATAACCATGCTGGTTTGTAGCAGACGTTGCTTTATTGTTTAAGCTGCACAAATACACTTTAACAAACTGCACGATCCTCCACCCACCGCTCCGTTCTCTGCACACCCGAACATGTGCACCTACGTCACGCTCTCTCTTGTGGTGCGTTCAACTGGCACTCTGTAATTTACATGCACGAACACCATTAGAGACAGATCAGTTAAAAAATGACTTTAAATCACTTTAAAAATGATCTGTTATTTAGATTGAAAAAGTCTGCACAAAATATAGATAAAAAAAAACACCACAAAAACTAAAAGTGCAGGTGTAGTTTTACTTGGAGACTAAATACTTTACTAAATAAAGTAATTTCAGTAAAATTACCCCTTGTTGTTTTTTAAAATTTTATATAATACTGCAAAGCAACATGTTAAGTTAATTTTGTCAAATAAATACTTTTTTTTTTTTGGGTTATATCACGAAATTTATCGTTATCGTGATATACTCTGAAATATCACGATATAATTTTTGAGCCATATCGCCCACCCCTAGTACCTTGCATAACTGAATAAGCCAATATTGCACAACACATATAATAAATCAGGGGTCACCAACATGGTGCCCGCGGGCACCTGGTCGCCCGTGTGACTGGTCTCGTTTTGGCTCTGCGTTGTGTTCTTTTTCCTCAATGAAGGTCAAACGACGGCCAGTTGAACAAGAGGGGTTTATTTGCCTGTGTACACAAATACCAGTCAGTACAGCTCATTGGTTCTCACAGTCACAACCTCTCCTCAGTTCTGCTACCCGCGTCTGAGGCAGCCACATAAACTGTGTACACAAAACAAAATAAAACGCATCCATTCCTCCTCAGATCACCTAACTCCAAAGATCTTGCTTGTAAAACATTTTTTGTTGTTTTTTTTCAGCCAGAAGCAACTTCAAATGTCAAAATACACATGAACATCCACAAAATATATGGAATACACAAAAAAAAATACATTCACATACCTGTGTACACAAATACCAGTCAGTACAGCTCATTGGTTCTCACAGTCACAACCTATAACAGATACAAAATGGTGGATCTATGAGAGAACCTGTTAAAATGCAACCTGCATTAATAGTGCTATACAACTCGGTCTGTACACAATATGACCAGAGAAATTACCCCAAACCAAGTGTTAAACTTCTTACTTTTTTTTTTTTCCATTTATAGATGGCCTCCCTTCACACCTTATAGCCATCCTCTCACTCCAATATGTTTTTTTATTTTTTATTATTTTTTTTTTATTTATTTATTATTTTTTTCTTTAATTTATTATTATTTTTTTTATAGAGAAAGAAAGAAAAGAGAAAGTGAGACAACAAAACAACAATTATCCACAAAAAGAGCACAAGGCGAACACACCGAACCTCCATCCACTATCCTGCAAAGCACATGACAGAACACAGCAACGAAACATACAAGCATAAAGACTGATAATATTCATGACCTTGCATTAGATTTCTATACAGTATATAAACATACCCATACCTACAAATATATAGACAGTATACATACATATACATTTATATTCATTAATATACCCATCTACATATCTGCATATATCTACATATACATCCTTGCATCCATTTGTGTGTGGTTGTGAGCATGCATAAGTGAATAAGGTTCCTCCAATAGAACATTTAGTAGCGACTGTGAAGCATCAGAGACCGTCCCCCCAAAGCCCGAGACAGACGAAGGGGCGATCAAAGCCCAAGACCCCAGGAAGGACCCCGAGCCCAGAGTCCCAAGGACCACCCGAACAGGACGAGCCACTCGTCCACTCCCCAGATCCGACCAAGGGGAAGAACCGGACGAACCCCACCAGCGACCACACACAATGACCCCCCGGGGTCAACCGCGACAAATACACAGGCCCCCGCCGGAGCCCGCTGCACCGACGTAGCCCCAGGGCCGGTCACCGAGGCTCGGGCACCGGGGACGCCCATCCCTCAGGCCCAGACCCGACAGGACCAGAGGACACGAGCCCCACCAGGCAGCCACCAGGCCGAGCCGACAAACACCCAAGCGCCCAGCCCCAGATAGTGAGGGCCCCAAGCACGCCCGCAGGCAGAGGAACACCCACCAGGAGGCCACGCGCCAGGAGCGCGACACTAAGTAGCCTCAGAAGTATCAGAGAGGGGGCAGTCCAAGTCCCAGCCTGACACTTAAACATTCATACACAGACACACTCATTCAGACCCACCCTCATCCTCACCCTCAGTCACAGAAAGACAAACAATAACGACACGCTCCATTCATAATCCCGATGCACACTCTATACCCCCTAGGTCCAAGACATGTACCTGCTCCCTACATGGGGCAGCCCACATCCAAACCCAGGAGGTAGGCCCATTCATTCTGGGGTGGAGAGCAGTAGACATCCAAGATCCGGCTCACCCCTCGCCCTGCCGACAGGACAGGACACCCGAGCCCAAGCAGCCCCAGGGGCAGCGCACCGCCAGCCCCGCCCACGGCGAACCCACAGGCCCCGAACCCCCCCCACACCCCAGCACAACCCCTGACGGCCCACCCCCAGAATGTCCGCCAGGCAACCAGGGGGGTAAGAGAAAAATAAATAAATTAATACATATATACACACATACACACATACACACATATACATATATGCATATATATATATATATATATCATACATATACATACAAATAAATACATAAATAAATAAAATTGAAATTAACAAATCAAGACCCCGACACACACACCCCCGTCCCCAAATGTACTGTTGGTGAGTGTTGTTGTAAAGTGTACTTAAAAGGGAAAGAGAAGGAGCAAAGGCTAGCATTGTACCAGTTTCCCCTCCACTCCAACTCTAACCCAGGCCCTAATTGTCTAGATGCATAATGTTGAGTGAGCATAGGCATGGGGGCGAGATTGATGTCATCCCGCCACCCATAGCCATAGTGCTCACTCCATTCCCTATATGTGACTTTTATGAAGATGTTTATGAATGAATGTCTAAAGTGTATATAAAATTGAGTCCCAGGTGCTCTGAACAACAGAGATGTAAAACCATTGCAGCACACCCGAGACTCAAATTCCCTACATGTATTAATTTAAGATGAAGAGGGCGGAGGTGTGTGGTGAGGGATGGGGAGAAAATATCTGCAGGAACAGTGCTCCCACAGCGAGTCAGCTCCCCCGCTGACCCTGCGTACCCCCCCCAGTTCGCCAAGGTCCACCCAAGGAGCGAGGTAAAAGAAACACCTCTCCGACCGCCAGGCCATTGAGCCAAGACCAGAGAGGGACACGGCCCCGAGGGCCGCCAACAGCAGAACCAACAGTCCACACCCACCAGGGCCGCCACGACCCCTGCGAACCGCAGACAGCCCGCCGACCAAGAAGACACAAAGTCCAACATGGACGACACGGCCAAGAGCGCCCGCCCAACCGCCGACAGAGCCAGGAAGCACCAAGAGCAGGCCCCAACTAGGGTCTGCACACCGGCCAAGCATAGTCAAAGACCATCATCAAGGACATCCACTTAATCCCCACCCCAGGAAGAAATACTACACCCACCCTTCATATTAACAACTTTCAGAACACATAACACATTAGACACCCAGGCTGGGTTTGCCCGCCCCCTCCCATTGGCCACCAGTCACGCCCCCAGACACCCACCCCCCAGCATATGAACCCCAACCCACCAGCGAGCCGAGAGCCCCCGGCCAGAGCCGGGCACCAGAGCGCCAGCCAGCCCATAGCCCGGCGACCCGCCCGCCAGAGCCCAAGACCCCCGACCCCCACCAGGCCCAAGCCCGGGGACGACACGCCCCCAGAGTCCCAAGCCCCCGGCACCCGCCCCGAAACCACCCCAGCACAGCCGGGTCACCGACCGGCGACCCATGACCGCCGCCACCGACCACCCGAGGGCCCGCATGCCGCCCCTAGCAGATATCCCCCAGAACCCCCCCGGTCCTCCCCAGGTCGAAGACAAGGTCCTCCCCGCCCAAGCAGCCCCAACCCCCGGCGCCCCAAACCCCAACCTCCCCCCCTCCAGTCCCAATGCCCCACAAGGCCACATCCCAGACCCCCCACCCTCACTACGTAACGGAGCCGATCAAAGAATGCCAAATAGATTGATCCAATGTGTCGGCAGATGCTGTTTCAAGACTAATATGATCTAACAGAAGATTTTTATACTGATTAATGCTAAGATTATTTTTATTTTTCCAATTTACGAGTATGGTTTTCTTTGCGATGCATAAGGCAGTGAAAAGCATATAGGATGTATTTTTTTCTAGTATAACATCTTCAAAGATACCCAATAAGCAAACAGATGGAGAGAGTGGGATATTAAATTTCAAACATTTAGACAAGTCTTCACATACCTGTACCCAGAACCTCTGAACGGGTGGACAGAACCAGAGCGCGTGAATATAATCATCAGGTGTATTACTTATGCACTGTGAGCACTTGTTAGATGGTGTAAAGCCCATCTTAAACATTCGCTGACCTGTATAATGTACTCTATAGAGAACCTTATATTGTATTAATTGTAAATTGGAGATTCTAGTCAATTTAAAAGTATTTGAACATACTTGAGACCAAATTTTTTGTTCAAAGTTGATTGATAAATCTGACTCCCATTTTTCAACAGGTAGTGCTATCGAGTCATCGATTCTAGACAATTTTTTGTATATTTTAGATAATAATTTGGGTGGTTGAAAATTAATAAACTCTAACACACATGTTGGTGTTTCCAACAATGTTTTATTAAGCTTAAATTTCTTTTTTACAATTGACTTAATTTGTTGGTATTGTAGGAAATATTTATTATCAATGTCATATTGTATTATTAATTTATTAAATGGAATAAAGTCTATACCCTCAAATATGTGTTCCAGACATTCAATACCTTTCATTCTCCAACCTGGGAAATTTAACATATTATTTTCTTGTTGAATGTCAGGATTGTTCCAGAGAGGTGTATGTCTACATGGGAGTAGTGAAGACTTTGTCATTTTCAGATACTCCCACCATGCTGTCAGAGATGAGCTAATATTGATGCTCTTAAAGCAGACATGTCTTTTTAAATCTGTACTGATAAATGGTAGATCTGAAATCCTAATATTATTACATAAAGTTTGTTCTATATCTATCCAAGTTTCATCTAGTGCATTCGGTTTTAACCACTTTGATATATATTGTAACCTGTTGGCTAAATAGTAGTAATAAAAGTTTGGAAGTTCTAATCCTCCGGTATCTTTAGATTTCTGTAATGTTTTTAAACTAATACGTGGAGTTTTATTTTTCCAAAGGAATTTAGATATAGAAGAGTCCAGGGACTTAAACCATTCAGTTGAAGGTTTATTTGGAATCATTGAGAATAAATAATTTATTCTCGGCAGCACCATCATTTTTACTGAGGCAACTCTTCCCATAAGTGATATGGGTAGAGATCTCCATCTAGTAAGATCGTCTTCAATTTTCTTTAATAGTGGGATATGATTTAATTTTATTAAATCCTCCAATTTAGGAGAGATATTAACACCTAAATATTTAATGTTACCTGATTGTAGTCTTTCATTAAGAGAATTATTAAACACGCAATTTATTGGAAGAACTGTAGATTTTGTCCAGTTTATAGAATAATCAGAAACTTTTGAAAATGAGTTTATTAACTTGATAACATTAGATATTGAGTTTCCTGAGTTCTCAAGAAAAAGCAAAACATCGTCAGCATAAAGACTAATTTTATGTTCTATGTTTCTACCCTTTATGCCTTTAATATCAGCACTTTGCCTTATTGCTGCTGCTAAAGGTTCAATAAAAATAGCAAATAATGCTGGTGAAAGTGGGCAACCTTGCCTGGTGCCCCTCTGTAAACAGAAGCTTGAAGATAATTGATTATTTGTCCTGACGCACGCTGTTGGTGAACTATATAATATTTTTAACCAGTTAATGAAGTAATTCCCAAAACCAAATTTATTTAAGGTAGCAAATAAGAAATTCCAATTTACTCTATCGAATGCTTTTTCAGCATCTAAAGAAAAAATAGCTGTTTCAATATTTTTAAAATACGAATACTCTATTACATTATATAATCTTCGTGTATTTGTGTTTGAGTGTCTTCCTTTTATGAATCCGGTTTGGTCTGGATGTATAATAACAGGAGTTATCTTCTCTAGTCTTTTAGATAAGACTTTACAAATTATTTTAACATCAACATTAATAAGAGAGATTGGACGATAACTGGTAGGTAATACTGGGTCTTTGCCTGGTTTTAATAAGAGACTAATGTTGGCTGAATTCATATGTGTTGGTAGCCTGCCATTTTCTTCTGACTCAAGTAGCACTCTATAAAATATCGGTTCCAGTATATCCCAGAATTTTTTATAGTATTCTACTGGATATCCATCAGGACCTGGCGATTTCTTATTAGGCATGCTTTTAATTGCTTCATGGAGCTCATCTGAAGTTAATGGTGAGTCTAGTTTTGATGATTGACTAATATCTAGTTTTGGGAGTGTTACTTTCTCTAAGAATTCATTAATATCCTCATTAGATGGATTTATTTGTGGAGTGTATAGAGTTTTATAGAAATCTTTAAAAACATTGTTTACTTTTCCCTCATCATGAATTATATTTCCATCTTTATCTTTAATACCATATATATATGTTTTTTCTTTGTTTAATTTGAGTTGATTAGCTAAAAAGCTCCCTGATTTATTACCGTATTCAAAATTATCTAATCTAAGTCTTTGTATCAAGAATTTATTTTTCTTATCAATATATTCATTTAGTTCTAATTTTACTTTGCGTAGCTTTTGCTGTGTTTCCTGTCCTTGTAGACCTTCTAATAGTTTAATGGATTTCTCTAATTCCTCAATACGTTTATTTTCTTTTTTCTTTTTATTTGTTGAATAGGATATTATTTTACCTCTCATAACGGTTTTCTCAGCCTCCCAAAGTGTACATGCTGATGTTCTTGGCAAATCATTAAATTCTAAATATGATGCCCATTCTGTTTTAAAATATTTTAAAAATTCTTCTTCTTGAAGCAGTGATGTATTGAATCTCCAATTTATATTTTTTCTATTTTCTTTTTTATAATCTAAATTTAGAGTAACTGGTGCATGATCGCTGACAGCAATAGTGTGTCCGAAATGTTGGTCAACAATGAATTGCTTACTATGAAATAATCTAACGAGAATATGAGTGATGCACATGTGAAAAGAAAGAATATTCTTTGCTATCAGGGTGAAAAGAACGCCATGCATCGCAGAGTCCATAATCATTCATATACTGTTTAACTATATTTATAGATTGCCAACTGCGTTGAGTTCCCACTGTATTCAGTCTGTCTATTTTGTCATTGAAACCAAAGTTGAGATCACCTCCCATTACCAGTGAGGAATCCATGTGCTTTGATAGAGTGGAAAAAAAGTCATGAAAAAAAGAAGCGTCGTCTACATTTGGCCCATATATGCTAACTATACAATAATTTTGTCTAAATATTGATAACTTTAATATTATATATCTACCGTGTGGGTCTATAACCTGATCTAATACTGTGAAGTTAACATTTTTATGTATTAAAATTGCTACCCCTCTTTGTCTTGAATTATAACAGGCTGAGAATACATTAGGAAACTCTGAAGATTTTAGCTCATCTACAGTTGAGGCCAATTTATGAATTTCTTGGAGTAATACAACATCTGCCTTTAATCTTTTAATCTGGTTAAAAATCCTATATTTTTTACGTTGGCTACCGGCTCCATTAATGTTCCATGTGACAAACCCTAAAGAACCCATACTTGTGATAATGATAATATATCTATACCACACCCACTGTCACAAATATCAAAGATAACAATAGATCCAGACAAAAACATATTCCTTAAGGATTAATTATTTATGATTTATATTTTAAATAAGTACTGTTTTTGAAAATGAATCAGGGAATTTTTCATTTATGAAGTATTTGTATGGATATATAAGTATGTATGTGAACCCTTGTGCTTGTGTGCTGACAATTGTTAAGTTAGAAAAATAGAAACAACAAAACGAAGAGAAATAGTAAACATCCAAACATAATAAGAAAACACAACAAAAAAACCCTCTTACCACATAAAGTGTCATTCCACCTCGTGTACCACCACGATCTGTGTAACCCACTAACCGAGCTGTGCTGAAAAATTACATATATCTGGTAAGTAATATTAATAAATATTATATTTGATAATATTAATTAATATTAGTAAACCAATAGAAAAAAATAAATAATAATAATAATAATAATTCTTACCTTGCTGATTTGACTAATAAAGCCAAGGAGTAATTTCTGGATCCCTGAACATCTGACCGTTGATGTACAGTTTATCCACTGAAATTGTTGCTCTTTTACCTTCGTTTATATTTTTTTTCTAATTGGGAACAAGGCACGCCTCCTGTTTAGGATTTCAGCAGGAAATTGGTCGTTCATTGAGAAATTTGTGTCACGTAGTTCTCTACCTCTACTTTTAACCTGTTCTTTTTGTTTAAAATATGTGAATTTAGCAATAATAGGTCTTGGCCTAGGATTCTCAGGTCGTCTAGCCCCGAGGCGGTGAACTCGGTCAAAAGTGATGGATTTAACCACGTCACTCGGTAATTTCAGCTGGGTCTCCATGAAGCCACGTACCAAGGCCTCAGGATCCCCCTCGCTTCGTTCTTGAATCCCAGAGAAGACTAAATTGTCACGCATGGACCTGGCTTGAATCTCTAATATGGATTCTTTCATCTTTTTATTTTCCCCGGATATCTGCGACATCTGATTGGTGAGTTTATGAACTGTTCCCTTTAGCTCCAATTTCTCCTTAGCAAGAGATGCTAACTGTTGTTGGCTATACTCTAACGACTCCCTCAAGCTTGAAAATTCCCGGTGCAACACCTCCACTAAAGCTAACCGGGCGTCAAAAGTAGACAGCTTCTGATGTATTGACTCCAGAATAGCCGTGAAGCCATCAGAAGATGGTTCTGAAGCGCTAACCGAGCTAGCTGAGCTACCCTCTCGTAGGCGCTTCGCAGTGGGCGCGTTAGCATTAGCACTCTCGGCAACCGAATCGCTAGCATCGCTAGATGTAATATTAACGTTGCTCATGACTAAGCGCTCAAAACACTCGTCAACAAACAATTCTAGCCCCCTCAAAGTCGCACCTTCCAGTTTGTTTTTAGTGATTATAAGAAGGAGAGAAAAAAAAATCTGCTGTTAAATTTTGTATTACCGGTATTTTATATAAATATATATTTTTAAATGAACTTACATAAAGATATATAATTTAAATTTAAATAAATAAGGACTTACCAAAGATTTATCATAATACTCACGCACAGGTTTGTAGTTTCTTCAGCAGCAGCTCATCGCACGTCCTCCTCCTCCGCTCACCTGAACGTTGTTTTGAGTGGTAACTAATTAGCGTTTTACACCACTACAGATTGTTGGAGGGGATGTGCGCAGTTGTTTAAAGCGCTCGGGTGTTAAGGGGCGGGGCGTCCTGTCGTATTACGTCATGAAATTAGCATATCATGATATAAGTTTTTTGCCCGGGCCAGCTTTTTATACCGGTATTACCGGTAACGGTATGATATGGCCCAACCCTACAAGGTACATCAACATACATTGTACATAAAAAGAATCCTTAATACATTTGAAGATAATTATATTTTTTGCATTTTTGTATTGGGTAGATCATTTTGAATTGGTTGTATTATAAGTAGCTTGCATGCTGAAAAAGTGTGAGCACCCCTGGATTAAACAAATGAGACGACACAAGGGTGTATAGACAAGCGATGCCCACTAGATGGTGACATCCCCACATTAATAAGGGAGAGTTACCCCCTCAATGAAACAGTGTCTTATTACATTACCGTAATTCCCAAACCACATAAGGATAATTTAATTATAGATCATTGGTGTGGCATCAGATTATTAAACAATGACTACAACATTTTGGCTTCTATCTTAGCTAAGAGATTAAAAAATGGTTTAAATGATATAATTCATGAATCTCAAAATGGTTTTATGCCTGGACGCAACATCTCTGATAATATTAGATTAGTACTAGATTTGGTTGATTATAGAGATCTCATACCTGGTAAACCAATCATTCTCTTTTTAGATTATCAAAAGGCTTTTGATTCGGTAAATCATAATTTTATTTTTGATACAGTCTTTTTTCGACTTTGGTAACTCTTTTATTAAAGCCTTTAAAACACTTTATAGAGATAATAATAGTTCTGTAAAACTTTTATATGGTACATCTGGTCGGTTTAATATTTGTAGAGGGGTTCGTCAGGGCTGCCTGGCTTCATCTTACATATTTCTGCTTGTAGGTCAAATTTTAAATATTTAATTAGACAAAGCTCTTTTGAAGGAATTAAAATATTTGATCAAAAACTTAAAATTTCACAACTTGCTGACGATACATTATTTTTATTTTTTTTTATTTTATTTTTTTTATTGAAATTTTCTTAAAATGTTTGCAGTGAAGAAGTACAATATACATACAGTCTTAATCAATGGTTAATTTTCCAGTGCTCTCATTGTCCAGTTGAGAAGGTGGTGTATTCTTTCTGTAATAAGTCCATTTTTCCCACTTTTCGTTAAACTGCGCCTCTTGCAGTCTTAATTTATGAGTGAGTTTTTCCATTACAAATATCTCTTCCACAGTGCTCAGCCACCGCTCCACAGTCGGTGGATCCACTTTATACCACATTCTTGTGATGGCTTTTTTACTTGCTGTTAACAATATCTTAATCAGGTATTCATCCTCTTTTTGTATGATTTTGTGTGAAATATTTCCCAAATAAAGTATTTTGCATGTTTTGGGTATTTCATATTGTAGTATTTTATTCAAAGTAAGTCATATTTTATCCCAATACCCTTTTATTTTTTGACATGACCAAAATATATGCACATGGTCCATATCTTTGTGTCCACAGGATCTCCAGCACGGTTGCGTGCTGGATGCCATTTTCTTCTGAAGTTTTGGTGTTATTAAGAATTTAATGATGTTTTTCCAATTAAATTCTCTCCAGAACCTGGAGCTGGTGGCCGTACACTGCGTTTTACAAATGTTTAACCATTCTTCCTCAGTTATTTGTTCCTGCATTGCTTTTTCCCATTTTTCTTTAATATATAGTGAGGAACCCATACGCAGCTTTGCCACTTTGCAAATGTCAATGCTAGGAACCTTTAGTTTATTTTAGTTTTTTTTTATATATACTAGTATGCAAAAACTCAGGACAGTATTATGTTCATTAAATGTTTAATGTTTTAATTTTAGTTTAGAGTTGGTGTAAATTTTCATACTCTTATACCACTATGCAAAAACTCAGGACAGTGTTAGTTTTACTATTTTATGCTTATGTCTATTATTATATGTTTCAGTGTTTCAATGTTTAGATGTTTACTGTTGCACCGAGGGACTGAGAGAAACGCAATTTCGGTCCTGTGTATGTCCTGTACAGTACATATTGCAGATCTGACAATAAAGTTGACTTTGACTTTTTGACTTTGAAGTTTTCTTTCCTGCCATCAGACCTCTGTATAAAGTTGAAATTATTCTACATTTTTTTCCCTCATAGGCCTTCCAAAAGACTTCAATAATTTCGCTTGTTGTGTCAGTTTTTACCTCCTTATCATAGTAATGTCTAACTTGTAAGTACCGATACTTTTCTTGCTCTTCCAATCCAAATTTTTCCCTCAGATTCTCAAAACTCTACAGCTTACCCATTTCAATCATCTTACACATCACTGTTATACCTTTATTTGCCCACTGTTTAAACCCCTTATCATGGGTACCCGGTATGAACCTTGAATCCCAAGCAAACCAGCTCAAGATCCTTGTTTCTTTTTCTAGTTTATATCTATCAACAACTGTGTTCCATATTTCAATTGTAGTTTTGGTTATTGAATCCAGTTGATTTTCTAATTTGCCCAATAATGTTTTGTGAGATATTAAATTTCTCACCTCTATACCTTTCATATCCATTTCCAGGCTTTTCCATTTTGAAACATGTTCATCATTCACCAGCATATCAGAGGTCTGAGTTGTGCTGCATAAAAATATTCTTTGAGACTTGGTAGAGCCAAACCTCCTTTATCTTTTGGGAGCTGCAGAGTTTTGTATCTAATCCTGGGTTTCTTCC